>JAMKCH010021655.1:0-21803 GCA_023653785.1 Ophioderma brevispina
ACGGATCTTCCACTGTGATTTTGGACTTGCACGCACGAACGAACGAAGGATACTTTTATAAGCATTGTTGAGGAAACAATACTGTCCTATTCACCAATAACCAACAATCAGTACAATAATAATGTTCAGTCTATTCATTGTTTTCACAGCAGTGGCCCAGCTGTACGATGTACATGTACATTGTAAAAGAGCTCTTGGAAGTATTGCCACTGTAAAGGAACATGGGGATAATGTGTTTATTTAAGTTGACTTACAGTTTCCGTCATTTCCACTTCAATTTCAAAACACTTTTCCACTTGTGCCTTGCTTGTGTGTGCTATAAAATCTGGTCTTATCAACAATTTTTTAAAATTCCTTGCAATATATGCAGTGGACTCCTTTGCAAGATCCTTCAGGTCTTGTTCTGTCCTCAATGATACCTGCAGTGCTGATAATAGTGATATTAGTGACAGTTCTCTTGTATGCCGGTAAGAATGTGTTGTAAGTGCGGAGAAAATGTATATTTTGCATACAGCAATGGCATCCATGATTTGTAGGTAACATGCCATGTCGAGCAGGGCACCAATGTTATCTGCGGACATGTGCTTACTCATCTCACCAGTGTAGATGAAATCAAGAATTGCTTCAAAGATCTTGCTATCACCTTGTAGATGTACTTCAGACTTCAAGGCTTCAAGGCATGCTGATGAAAACATGTGTCTGAAGTACTCTGATTGCATCACAAGGATGTTTTTGTGAGCCCTGTAGTGCCTCTTTCCAATTTCAAATGTGACATCGCAAAATGTGTCTTCTTCTTTAAGTTGTTTCAACCCTGTTGTAAAAAAGAAACTAGAGGTAAATTGGAAGAACGCAAGTTAATTTAGGCATTTTACTTTTGATCCCTAAACAGACAGAGGGTCATATGAAGACTGAAGTCACCATAAACATGTTTTCATCTAAACATTTTTTTTTCATCTATCATCAACGTCTACCAGATGCCCTATGTTTATTTTACACACTGAATGTTTTGACCCCTGTGATCCCAGGAATGACCTTTGATTCTAAACAGAGCATGTCCCATAGACATGATGTAGATATTTATTTGACACCTTAAAATTATTGCATGTAGTTTTGTAGCACAAAGGTTTTAACATTTTTACCATTTTGAAGGTTTGTGACCTTTGATCCCCAAACCATAGATCCTATGACAAGGTTATGCATTGACATTTTTTCATATTTCATCACAAGCTATTTGATAATACATTTAAATTTGCTCTATGTCCCTGTTTTTACCCAGTTAAGCAGGGTTGGCTTTTTGCCCGGTCAAAACCCATTTTGACCGGAAAGTGGTTAAAACCAGGTTAAAACCTGGCCCTGGCATCATTTTCTGCCCAACACGGCAAATACTGCTATCGGTTGTTTCTACTGGTGAAATAGCGGTGTGCAACACAGCAATAAACCTTCTCAAAGCAGGTTTGATTTTGACATACCGCGTCGCGTTAAACTACCGGGTCAGTCTGTTTCTACTGAGCTGGATAACGGATCGATCCATGTCCGATGCGGTAAATGGCCTCAGTAGAAACACACTCTTACGCATAACCCCCGCTTGGCTGTCCTTGTAGACAGTTCAGTTGGAAGATTCTGATTTCCACGCACCTGAAATGATTCTTGCGATATTGAGCCTCACTGCATTTTCTCTGCTATAATTGTACAAAGCTTTTCTGTTACTGTACATCCAGCTAGTAGTGCCTCTACATAACCTTTTTTTCTTCAATGGCCTTATCTATGTGAAGGAAAAAAAATGCATGGTTTAGGTTCACATCACTGGCTACACTAAGCTACGACCCCATTGTGGAGAAGAAAGCTGCTCATCTATCGCATTTTGTGATAGTTTTGTGAACTGAAACTTCACCACATTTTGTAAGAAATCTCGCCATAACCTACTTCTACTTTTCACATAAATTTTAAGTCGTATTATTTGATTTATGCAGTTCTCACGGCTGTTTGAAAGTCTCATTTGTTATAGCCATACCAGAATAAAACAAACATTATTGCCGGCGACACAGATTTGACCCTTGATTTTGATTAATTAGTCCACAAGCTATATCATGTGTAAATTATGAAATTTCATTGTGGGCAATTAATGTGATTTTTCTTTAAAATCTAATTTTCCACGTCTTTCTATGGAGAATGGGCAAATAGAGGGCGCTATAACATACAAATTGTGATCTTTTCTAGGCCTATGTGGCAATATTCCCGCAATGGATTTATCTGATGTTTGCAGAGATAATAGCCCTTGCATGTCCCTACCTACCGTATTGTTCCTAATAAACGCCCCGGGGTGGTGCATTTTTCAAAAGGGGGGGGGGTGTTTATTACAGTCAAAAATGGAAAGTCAAAAATCCTGCAAAAATCACCTTACACACGCTTGTTTTCACTGATTACCAATAATATACAAACAAGAGCAGGCGGCGTGGTTTCGCACCTTACCGTTTGAAAAAAAAACGACCCGACTGGACTAGTGAAATCAATTTGCTAAGCTGGTCATTCCACGATGTTCAATGATCAAGATGCCGGGTCAAGATGAGCTGAGCTATTTCTTCACTGCGCCGTGCACTGCGCTACTGCACCACGCACTGATTATGGCCCCGCTCCGGGAAATTCCCCAAGACAAGTTCTAAGCTTTATAAATAAGACCGATCTTTGTACTTTACAGATCATGGACACCATATTTTAACCCAACAGAATTTGTGATGCAAATTGCAATACAATGCATAAATAATTAAAATAATTGCAAATAAATAATTTTTTGTATCAAATTTCGCCACCGGCCACACATGGCCATGCATCCAGGGCAGCGATCTCCAGGTACGATCTTTGCATGCTCATTGCGAAAATGACCGAATTTTGCCAATTAAACCACATGGTGATTTATTTGGGATTCAAATCTAGGTTGTCGTTTTTTAAAATGATTAAGAAAAAAATAATCCGGGACTTAATTACCATGTTTATTCTTGTTTGGTGCAGTTGTCAGACCCCCCAATAAACATCCCCCCAATAACGTATGAATGGACACTGGTGTTCACTATGGTGTTTGGATTGATCCATTAATTTATGGTGGGTTGGGTGAGTTGTTGCTTACTGTAAATTACTCACTTACCGGATTACTCAATAAGGAGCAAACACAAATAAAGCACCCGCGCTAAACATGTGCAGATTGACACGCTTGCAGCATATTGGGATTCTTAATATCGTATGCATCGCCTGAATTAGGCGTCGCCAGATTTTAGGCATTGATTTTTTCGTATTTTTATCGACGATCGATAATGGATTTATTTCCCTTCTGTAAATGGATTATGGTGTTTAACCGGGCCCCTTTAGGTGCGTAATAACATGGATCGGTACATTTTAGCGCTGATTTGGCACGGACAATGTTTGATTTGTCGGTACTGCGGTGGCCCGGACCCTACCATTAGTGAATGGATGGAAGCAGAAAGCACTGATGACACCGGATTATGATACGGAGTCACGATCCCGGCCATAATAAAAATCGGATTTTAGGTGAGCTTAACTCATTTTTATCCCCATGGCTTGAAAAGCAGAAGGGGGATGGGAGGGGGGCACTTGCGATCAGTCAAGGCGCGGCGGAAGTCGGCGTCCAACACAATCTTGTGAACTCGATAAGCCGATAATGAGACCCATAAGGGTTATGGTGATGTTGTAATTGGTGGGGTGGATCGGAATGCCAGCCCTCATTGATTAGATTATGGCGTGGCATGCTAATTAGGTACCTATTTGCCATAATTAATGATTAATTTGGGTTAATTGTGAACGCGGATAACATGAGACCCATAAGGTTATGGTGATGTAACTGGTGGGTGGATCATCGGACTGCCATGCCCTTCATCTGCTTGGATTATGGGCGTGGCATTAGGCATGCAAATTAGGTACCTAATTCGCATAATTAATGAGTTAATTTGGGGTGCGCCCGCAGGGGATGGGATGGGGATTAGCGGTTTCGAGAGAACTTCGACGGTGTATTTTACTTGAATTGTTTTATCCAAAAAATGTTAGGGCGGCGTTTTTTTTATTAGAGCAGGTTGTGATTAGGAACAACAAGGTTATCAGCGTTAAAAATTGTTTAGTTGCCACCGACATTTAAAGCGGCACTGGCACATTTTCACAAAATACGAGATTTCGTCAATTTTGATTGCAAATGATGTCTAGAGAAATGGAAGAATAGAGATATTTTACATATAAAAAATAGCATATCAGAAAACAGATAGGGAGTTAATTAAGCAGGTAAAGGAACAATCCAGGTAATTTGAGGGCAACTTTAAGTTGCCATAACGTTAAACCAACAAAGTGTTATATTACATGGATACCATAGACTCGTACTCATTGATATTAACACCCAGGTCAAACAGGGTGCATGTCCTGGGAATCATGCATACGGTGTGTGTTTTATGTGTGTTATGCCATTTCCATTGTCTGCTGAATTAATGTCGCTGGCGATATTAATTATTGAATCGTTCTGTTTACCCATAGGTGCGCTCATTTGGTCTTAATTATTTCAGGTGAGGGTTAGTGCATATGAAAGCTTTACAACCATGCAAAAATATCAATTTTGAAAAATCTTGAGGGCACACTATTTTTCAAATGTGTTATGTGCCAATGTCTCTTTAAAAAGGGAGTCAAACAGCTGAGTTCTAAGAAGGGAGTTTATAGGTCTATTTCTTTTTGTAAATACTTCAGAAGAGAGAAACAGTTGTAAAAGGCATCTTCAAAACTGCTTTAACATGTCTGTTTTTCACAAAGAACAGTAATTGTGACATTGTAAACTTATTATGTTATATTACAAGGAGCAGCTGGCACATTCCTAAAAAGAATCGGTTAACTTCCAGTTAAAGGGATTAGCACCGATTTGCTAATCCGAAACATAGAAAAAATCATCAAAATTCGTATTTTTACATTTTTGTTACTGGCATGGATATGCGAACATAACCTGCAAGTGGTTGGCTTGAAATCTGTGTATTAAAGACAAGGCAGTACTTTTAATCCGATTCTGTCATACGTGCGTATCAAAATTCCGACTTGAGATCAAAAGCCTTCCCGGTGAATATCACAGATTTTTCAGTGTGATATTGTTCACCATGATTCATACAGTTTGACCTCAAGCACAAAACGTTATTGCTCTTTTTCATTCTTTGTACTGGTGTTAAACCACCCAGACGGCGGTTTTGTTGAAGTGTAGATTTTGAGATGCCGTCGCTTGTATGTCTATTGCGGGAGTCAGATGACAAATTTCCTCAAATACTTCATTTTTTCACTATTGGGGTTGTTTCTGCATTTTAAAAACAGTATATGGAATTGTACACACTATCCCTGATTTTATAAGGTAAGAAATGCATTTCCCATTTTTGATTTCTCTCGCATTATCGCTGTAATCCCTTTTTAATTTTTTGGACACAAACTTTGTCTTGATTGTATAGTTTTTTTGGACAGTCTGTATGGCCATGATGAAACTTGTTGGTTTAGAAAATTTTGATGTCAAAAAATGTTTGAATGTGAGTTCATTTCAAGGCCATTAGGGGTCAATCGGTGAGGTCACAAGGTCACTATTTCATCCATGTAGTGCATTATTGTGGAATTTTGGAGGTCGGTACTACAGGCCAAAAACATCATTTGGGGAATGTTAAAGGGGGATGACCCAATTTAACGGTCTATAAATTTTTCATCTTGATTAGAATGGCCTTCACCACAAAACTCCATCTGGAACGTTTCGCACCGATATTTCAACTCATTTTGAAGTGAGAGCTGAAACATGGTTTTGTAATCCCATTAGAATACTGTGTAAAATAATATTGGTCGACCAAAATGGGCGTAATATTGAGAAAATAACATCAAAACCAAACATCCTTTAGCCCTAAGATTTCAACAGGGTAAATGAGAAAAATAGTAGCTTTCTTCTGATACCAAAATTTGACCACTTCCGTTTAAATCTGGGGTCCCGGGAAAGGCTATAGCGATCGGGGGACCATGGACCTTAATCCCAGTGATAGTACAAGCAGGCGAGACTTGTGGTTCGAGAAAATGCCGTGTTAGTGTTTTTTTGTGAGAACATTTACTTTTATCACACCAAAACATATAAATCTACATGTTCCTTAAAAATCGATAACCACTTCTAACTCGGTAGGGTAACTTAAGCATTTAGGTCTGGTGCTGTATACTTTCTGAGGTGCATGAATTTTAATTAGGTTATTTGCATACTAATAAAAATGTGAAATTTGTAAACTTAATTTCAGCTAAACTTACCAAAGTTGTGGGGAGTCTGTGCTGTGCTTGGATCGGCAGATAGCAGGGTGGCCAATTTGACGGTGTTGGAGCATTGGCAAAAAACCTTCCTGCAATTCAGAGGAGTGTTTAGTTGTTTGAATCCGTAATTGGATTTGAAGCTCCTGTATGACCTTCTGCAGCGTAACCACCTAGGAGATCTGGGTGGGGTCCATAATCTGGTCAGAGACAGTGTACTGAGAATATGGGTAGATACTTTAGCAAAGTTGATCTTCTTGAATAGTGTATCAGCATACTCTCTACGTTCACTACAGCTATGGTTTAGCCAAGTGATTAAAACTTGCAAACGATTCTGCAAAATAAAATGATTTTACAGAGTTGGTTGTCCCTCACCACAGGCACGCATCTAACACTCCACATTCCAAATGTGTGGACTGACCCCAGAACATAATTGGTGCATAAAAAATAAACGAGTTGATCATCCGGACTTCAAAAAAAAGTTAGTGAGGGAGCCTTTATTATTTGTTATTTTCCCATTTTTGTGTAGTCTGTAAGAATTGCATAAGGCACATAGGGATTACTCTGGTTGTATGTGTGTATCTGTGTGTGTATGTGTGTGTCTGTGGTCAAAATGTTAACCCTTAAAGACACTATCAGTGATTCACCCAAAAGAGTAAAAATATTTGAAATTTGCAGGAATAGCTTAAAAGTCTGTAGAATTCTCGTAAATTACTTTTTCCAACTGAAGAATTGCCAGAAAAGGAAGAAAACAACAATGTTCAAACATATGAATCTCCATTCAATTACGTCTTGTAGCAATTGTCCGTACGGACAGTAATGACTAAAATATCCAATTGTGTCCTTATTAGGTTGCTTCCGGTCTTATCCTTTTCAGGGTATGTCAGGATACCTGTACTTGTTACAAACATGCAAAAATCTGATTTTTGATGATTTTTTGATTTTCTGATTTAGCAAATCACTGATAGTGCCTTTAATATATTGCATGCTGTATGAGTTCCGCAAGGGCTACGATGATGTAACTTGGTGGAAAGGAGGGGGTGGGGTGACATATTGGTGACCTAATGTGACCTTGGTGACCTCATGTGACCTTTGGCCATATTCACAAACCGCGACGGCAGACGACACTCGCGGTCTGAGGACTGCGATGTATTTTGTAATTTTTTGTCCAAGATAGCCCTAATGTCTAAGATAGCCACCATGATATATATGAAGATGGCTACTATGGTGCAGTGAAGCTATACTTAAGGTGCAATGTAGATCACCAAATGGTTTCATATGATACTGTCCACTTGTCAAGCATATGTGATGTGATCTGGGAAAACCCGCCACATGTTATATTGTACTTTATTTTTTGTCAGATTGCATAAGGCGTAACTTTTGATGAGTGTATCAAAGAAGAAAGAAGTAAAACAGTTATGGAAACTTAATATTTCAAACTCTGCAGTGATAGTAAAAACTCAAAATATAAATTCCCACCATGTGGCAGGTTTTCCAAGATCACATCACATATTGCCAATATCACAAACATTATCTTGCAGCTTGAATGACAAGTGAAATAGTAAATTTAGGATCTGCATCTGTTGAATACTGTGCAACCTCCAATAGGTTGGATATCCCGCACAGGGCACGATGTGGAACAGGCAGCAGAAATTAATAAAGACCCCCCTCATGCTTTTAACACAAATGCACAATACTTCCAATATCCTTCACCATTCTGCAGCACTACTATGGTGCAGTGAAGTTATACTTAAGATGCAATGTAGATCACCAATTATGATACTGTCCACTTGTCAAGCATATTGCCAATATCACAAACATTATCTTGCAGCTTGAATGACAAGTGAAATAGTAAATTTAGGATTGTTTGATTGCAAAAACTTACAAAATTGGTATTGCATGCAAATAAATGCAACCCATACACAATGTTGATAATCTCCCATGAGAGGGATATGTGGTGTGAAGTTGATATGATGGATAGGAAGAAGATCAAGGACTTGATGCAGATGTTGGGTTTAAAAGCGGTGGACCGGTTGGTGAAGGTGAATGGTGTATGTTGGTATGGGCACGTGCTGAGGAAGGACATCAACGAGCATGTTTTTAAGAAGGGCTTTTAAGTTTGAGGTGGGCAGTTTGGGGAGGAAGGGATGGCCAAAGAAGACATGGAAGAAGCAAGTGGAGGAGAGTAGGAGGGTTGGGTTGAGGATGGAGGATGCATGGAATCGGGCAAACTGGAAGGAGGGAGTAAGGGTCATTGCTTCGAGTGTGAGGTAAATCCTGCCACCCCTGTGTGCTTTGAATTGAGTTTCGCTTTGTCATAGATTCTACTGGAATCATGCATATAGGTCATCCCCTTCTAAATAATTACGGCCGCTTGAAACTCTAAAATGAAAATGCTGCAGAAAAATGTTGAAAAATGTGCCTCCAATATGGTAGCCCTGGGCGTGATAACCTCGTCCGGCATCTGTGTGTGTAAAGAACCTTGGAGTTATGTTTGATTCCACCATATGTCCAATCATCTTTTTTGACTTATTTTTGTTTCCCCCATTTTTTAGCCTTTTTGTTATTGTTTTTAACAAACAAACAAAAATCAGTGCAGCATATAAAATCGTGGTGGGAAGGGACGATCAACTGGTTTATTTTGTTTACTTTCCCTATAGCAAAATACATCATTAAAACATGTCCCTGAACCCTTGTCAACCTGAGCTTTTTTTGTAGCGACACACCCGAAGGGGGGTGGTTATACTGTGGCTCATAATATCTTGGACAGTTTACAACGTACGCCCGCTTCCCCACCAAAACAGCGCACGATCTGATTGCATGTAGACGCAGTATGCGCAACGAGCAACGGGCGCGTTTGTTTTGTTAGAGATCCAAAATTTCCAAGAAATTATGGCCCAGAGTATAGTGGTTACCACCTCCCCTTCAAATTTCCATATTGAACATCTGATTTGTAAAAATTTGGCATCACAGAATAGCTTGGATATCTTAGTTTATTCTTTCCATTGGTAGAAAAATAAGTACAAACATTCTGATTATGACGTTACTATGATGTGATGTACAACGGAAAGTAAAGTATGAAAATACTGGATATAGGGTGGAAAGTTGATATTTTGTCATTTTATTGCCTCAAAAACATAACACTGAAATGCTCTGTGTACATAAACTAATCATTTTTCATCATGTAGAGCTGCATGAAAATCTGAAATTAAAATTTTCCCCTACTGTATCTAGGGCAAGGTTAGAGATCCAAAAGTGGAAAAATTATTTAGGATGAAAGTAACCATAAAATTTAGTGTAATAGGTAAAAGTATCTCTAGTTTATGAATTTCATGTTTATTGCTGTATCGTCCATAGTTTTGCATGTATAAATGGATTTTCGTGCTGATTTTGCCCCCAAAAGCCATAAATTTGTTTGACAAATTTTTTTGCCTTCCAAGTATGAATGCTGACAGGCTCAACAATATTCACAGTGTAAAGTTTTAGATTCATCAAATAACAGTAATACATTTTTAATATACTCCCCGCCTAAAAAATCCGAACGATGTTGAAATGGCCATCAACGTGCTCAAACTTGCTTTCAAATGAACGCGCCAAGCCAGCTGGATAAATCTCTCAAACTTCCACATCATGCTTCGTTATCAATGCATTACGGACACAGGTCAATAAGCAAACACATTACGCGAACAACGCTCCTGGCATTTATTATTATAATTCACCTACATACCTTTTAATACAGTAATTTATATGGTTCGGATTTTTTAGGCGGGGAGTACTATAAACATCTACATATTTTGATAACTGTTGCCAATTTGCAATGCATGGTTTCATCAAATTTTATGTTTAATGTTACAGAATTATGCCAAAAAAATAGCCTTTTTTGACCAATAAGAAGCTATGGCAATAATAACTTTAGATAGGAAGGGTATTTAGGGATGTTTGCCCCCTCATTTATCAAATTATTGAGCATTAAGTCTGGTTTCAAAGTTTGTAATCAATCATTTGGAATATTTTTACATGTAGATCAATCAAAGCTGGATATTTCCCTCCTATTTAGTGCTTCCATAAAGTGTGAAGGGAGAGAGAGAGAAGGGAGGGGAAATGTGTTTCAACAATAACAGGTATTTACCAAACATTTTCAGTCATCCCCCGCTCAGAATCCAAGCAGAATTCCAGACATCTTTCAGTAACAGGTGAATTTGAAATTCGAAATCTCTTGGAAAACTCTGCAAAAAATTTCCACAATGTATTTCTTAGACTTTTTCCCAAGTTCAGTCAAGTTTGCTTCTGGTCTGCATGATACCTCAAAGGAAAGCTTGGTAGGGTATAATTTTCTTGTTTATATCCGTACATGATGCAGTCCCTGACACTTTACAGCAGATTCAATTAATGCAGATAGCATGCTGAATCAAGAAAAGCTGCAGCTGTTTTGGGGATAGGTAAGGCATATGAATCCTCGTAGATAAACTTCAGCAGTTTGCAAAGATCTTGCTGTCTTCGATCCATAACAGTTCAGTTTCGTATGCTTCGCGAAAGCGGATGTGAACATGGTCCTGAAGAATGGCCTAATGGCAGCTACGATTGTCTTGTGTGCTGCAAATCATCGGCCCCCAACTCTGATTGTAATGTCACAAATGGAATCCTTTACTCTCATGCCGATCTGAGTCCTGAATTATATTTAAATTAGACAAAACAACACAAATTTTGTGAAAGGGATGTTTACCAGCAATCTTTATGCGTACCCACTTGCTACCACATTATGGTAAAAAATGTACCGCGACTCGTCTGTACCACTCAACACATTTTTTAAAATACCAATATACCAAATCCGCCCACAACCCTGATCAGCAATGTCTTTTGGCACATTGAAGGCAACCAATGAGATATTTGTCCATCCAAACAATATGATATCAAAGGCAAAGATTTTCAATAAATTGAGGATATGTATGATGATAAGGTACATCTCGGCTGCAACAAACTCTATTAAAAAGTCAGATCTGATGGGATCTTTGTCCTTGATGGTAAAATAGTAGATAATCCATAAGGGGTTATGCCTATAGACAAATTTTACCAGCCAAGTGATGGTCAGAAATGATCCAATTCTTTGCCAGTCTTGTTACCACGTTGGAATAATATACAATTCGAAAATTTGCATTTAACCTACACATTTGTGTTAGTCCATAAGCTGCCAGCAACATATTGTCTGTTGTTGCACCCCAGTGTGATTATTTTCCCATATATCACCTTAAAGGGGATGTCCCCCTGATAAGGATTAGGTATGTTCCGCCCCGAAAAGCTGCACGTTAGCGTACCTGCCCATTTCAAATGGCTGCCATTGTTTTATGTAAAACTGCCATTATTAATTTCATTAGATAGAAATTTTATCCGACTACAAGAAACCAAGTTTTAACTGTTGAAGGAGGCTTAACATCTAGGCGGTCAATTGGCCGACAACATAAGAGGCATATTTTGCTAAATGAAACTTAAAATGACAATTTGTGACCCTAAGAGCCTGGGTGATATTTTGGAGCTCCAAAAAGAATTCATGCATTTATATTTTACGTACATGCTTCTTTGGAAGATGGCGGTGATTATATTCGTGCTAGGGTACGTAAATCAGAAGAAAAATCAGCCCTACCTATCTTTTCGACGGTATTTAGAAACAATTTCTAAATAATGACCCTTAAATCTTTTCCAAAGATGTAACAAAAAATATTAAAGTGGGGGTATTGACATGTCCTAGAGAGTGCCGTAACTATAGCTGGTTACTATTTTGGCCATATAACGTAGTTTAAACGACTATATAATGGTCTCCATAGGAAGACGACGCTCATATCAATCTGATACAATAAAATACTAATAAATGGGTGTGGACTGTTTTAAGGACTACTCAGTGACAGCATAGGTGTTTCCCAGTAAAAATAAAAACTATGTTTATGAAGAAGTGAAAAAGTTAAAAATTGTCTATATGTAGAAGCGAAATTTAAATATGTGACCTAAGTTTCTTTCGAGCACAGAAGTGCTATCTTTGTTTCTGAATTGTACCACAGGCTCCTTCTCTCTCTCCACTGCCTAGATCGGCTTCCTTCCCAGAGTCAACAAGTGTTGAGTGGTATGCAACTATCCAGAAGTACGAGAGGAAAATGCGGGGAAATGTTATCAATATGTCCGCAATAGACAAATGTCATGAATCTCTTGAGCTCTCAAAATATTACATCGCAGTATTACCCCATCAATTTGGAATTTTAGTACCATACAAAACATGCCTCCTACCGGCGGCCATCTTGGACACTTAAATGTTTAAGCCCACTCAAGGAGATAGAACTTTATTTCCTTTAGTCCTGGATAAAATTCCGATTCTATAATGAAAAAACAAAGCAGGTTTAATAAACAATGTGGCCATTTGAAATAGGCAGTACGCGCAATTGTGCAACTTTTCGGTGCGTAGGAGGAAACATACCTAACTAGTCAGGGGGAACACCCCCTTTAATGTGATATATTGGAAAATTAATCACCAGGTGGGTGCAACAAACTAGAATTTTAAGGCCCGTACAGACTGGCTTATGGACTATGTGAATTCACTACACTTTGTCTGTCTCTGAAGTATGAAGTGGCGAAGCGCCGTACCCAGTGCCGCCTTTCAGTTGCAGTGCGCTGATGCTTTACCTAACGCGAGCCCTAAAGTCGGTACAATGTATCCGCCCGCGTTGCTACTTCATACTTCGATCTGAACAGAGTATAAGGTAGCATGCCAATGAGGTGATGAATGTGCAAAACGGAATGGTGGTCTATGTGCTTTCCAAGCATATGGTGGTGCAGTATTTTTTGTGTCACCTGAACGATGTTTCATGGAGGACAACATACTAGTCCAACTTTCTGTGTGTGTGACCGTCCGTATGACTCGGTAACATTTTTTAAAATGCTTTGCAGACTAAAAGCTATGCCGGATTTACTTTCATTATTAGGTTCAGAATTTCCGTCTAATACTATACACATGCTGGAAAACCAATAAAATCAACCTTCTGAATAATCTACGCTCTCTCGAAACTTTAAACAGAACGCATTCTAATGCAGTTTATGTCTGTACCCTGGTAACGAGACGTGGCACACGCCTACCCGGCGGTTGCTTCAGACATAATTACAAAAAACAAAAATATATTAAGAAAGAAAGGAAAGTAATTATACAACAGACCAAAAACCCAAATGAAAATGCTCGTGCACCCACACATATACACTCACATACACGCGCGCACACACCCCCTACACACACCGGTACCCCCTCACCCACACCACACACCACACACACACACACATACAATCACAAACACACACGCAATAGGTCCGATACACACACCACACCATTTACGTTGGTCTTGGCACTCAGCGCCGCCCATTGTTAAATTACGGTCAGAAGTAATTTGTAGCCCCGCGACTTGGCAAATCTTCACTGCGATATGTAGTTCACAAGTTTTCGACGACGGTAACATGCCCCAGTGGCGTTAGACGTTTCATATAGAAGTCCCATTGATGCAAATGAGGTATTGGCTAGTCATCCGTCAAGCGTTCTGCACAACGCCCTACGGAATCAATTGTAAGACCCATTGCAATCAATGGGGACTCATATATGAAACATCTACCCAAGTGGCGGAACACGTAACAACAACTTGTTAACATATGCGGACCCGGTCAAATAGCCGTTGATTTGGATTTTTTGTTTACCTGGATAGTGCGCAAAATACTGGGCCTATCGTAACGGATTACGCACCAAAATATTCCTAACGAATTGTATAGTTAGTGATAGTTTATAATATAGGTTATATTTGCGACAAAGACGAAAAAAACGGAAAATACGTGAAAATTCTTACCCTTAATTGGCTGGCTCAACGTATCGATAGCTGATGTCAGTCATCTCACACGCCATGCTTACAAAAATAGTGAGACTAATTGCGTTTCTTTGTCAGGAACACGTTCTAACCTCCGATCGACTACCTGATTCGTCGTTTTCGCGATATCCAAGGGGTACCGCCGAAGACCGTTTTTTCATTCCTTGTTCAGCTAATTCGCAGAGCCTTTAACACATCGTCTGACTGCTAGGGAGACCCATAACGTAGCGCATGTCTAAGAATGCCGGCCAATTAGCGATGCGAAACAGAATTGGGGCGCTGGGTCCCAGCAGTACAGATTTCTATGGGAGCGTAAATGGTGGACCACATACATACACACACACACACACTCTGCGCTCATTCATACACACACACAACAAAAATTAAATAAACAATAGTGAAGTCTATAAAACAGTAGTACAGCAAAATAAGGCATACAACCAACAAACTGTCTCATCCAGCTTTGGTGTTGATCCGTGTGCCTCTGAAAAAGAATCCCGAAGGCCACAAAAAAAGATGCACACCAAACATGCAACAACTGATCACTGGATGCGGGCATGCACTGAGTACAAAAATAAGCAGTTTAAACAAAGCCATAACACAATTTATAGACGTATTGGCATGTTATATACAAAACTTGAAAAGGTCACTCAAATACAAAAACCAAGTAAACAAATATACACATAAATGGCAATTTTATTTCGAAATCTCGCGAGAGATTAACGTGAGATCCCGCTCTCGCATTTTGTATTCATAAGTTGCGGTATTTTACAGTAAAACACTGTATACAGCAAATTTTTGCCACAATTCACGCCAATTTCGCCATGATGGCAGAGTCACGATAGCGCGAGCCTGATAATTTACAATTGCCCCACTGCAAACCAAAAGTACAACAGCGCCGAAACAGTGACGAAATTCTCCGCCAAAGCCGGCCAGTTAAATCAAAAACAAAATATGAGCTTCCAGACGTAAGAGAACCAAAAGTAAAGCTCGTCCAGCTGGGTGTCGAACGGAGTTGCCCGTCAATTGTCGAAAAGGGACAGCACCTCTAACACAAGGTGTACAGTCTACAGGCACAGTCAGGGAAGTACAGGGCTTGCTCAATGAGGGGTGTGAGAAGAACGTTCGGGCCAAATGCGTACACGCGCGCTCAGGAAAAACACATAGACTGAGATAAAAGGTACGCTAAAAAGACCGGCGATGAGACAGCACGTCGTCTAAAAACACTAGAGGACGTCATGAAAACTCAAATGGAACGAATAAACGGTTTTCAACATACCACTTAATATGATTAGCACTTGTGCAGTCCACAGATGAGGAATGTTGGATGATAAATGTCCACTAAAAGTGGAGGCATAGACCTGGCAGATACACTATCACAAGAATGAAAATCCATCATGTGAAATGATTGACCACCCAATCAGTGACTCTGAGAATGAAACCATTCCTAAGAGGATGTCATCAAAAATGTGATAGCACCTTCACATTTCCCCAACATGTCCCGTCTATAAGTAGAAGACAAAGTAGATCTGGGATTTGCTGCACCATTCCGCAGTGGAAACTGATGAAGGGGTACCAATCCAAGAAGACAATTGCCGAAAGATTACGATATGCCACAGCATACAAACTTGAAGATAAGCTTAAGGAAGCAATGGAAAGACACATGCCCAGCAACGGTGATCCCCTACAGATACCGATGGTTAATCCACAAATGTGGAATAATCTCCTACTAATTCCGCGAACCCGTGACCTTGAAACTCCAGAGGTTGAAAAACCCTTGGTTAAAGGCGTGATTGCCTTATCCAACTGAAGAAAAACTAACAAACTGGACCAAGAAATGTCATTGATGGGTTCATTGCTTGTAGCAACATGCTACCTTGAGTTAAAACTGCTTGCGCAATAATGTTGAGCCAGATATGACCCACAGTTTCACCACCTATGTAAGCTACCTACATATGACAAGGGCAGGAAAGATAAACCACGTAGTAGGGAGTATTACTCGCTGGCTGTTTGGAAATGATCTTGGTAAGCAGTGAATGGACCTTCAAGAGTAGTCCCAAGGCCACATATGGAGTTACAAGGTCATCAACAGGGGGGGGAGCAAGATTCCCCCCGTACCAGAAGAGAGGCAACAGTGCTTCTCGACAGAGTTTCCAAGTTGCAGCATCGGCAGCAGGCTGGAACAAGACTCTTTTTTTAGGGACAAAGCAGCCCAGAAAGTTCCAACCCAACAAGATGCAACCTCCAATGACCAAACCAAACCAAAATCAAAGGGGAAACAACACCATTCACCAAAGACCACAGAAATTAACAGCATAAGAGGTAGGTTAGTCTGAAAATTTATTTATCAACAGTGTAAAATACATGAATTGCCTATTAAAGATAGGTTTTGTACAATCCAGTTGGAGGTCGATTGAGGTATTTTAGCAGTACATTGGGGAAAAATAACATCAGACTCTTCAATACTATAGGCCATACAGGTATAGGTTACAATTTAAACAAGGCCTACAACCAACCCAAATTAGATTACCCTTTTCCATATAAATTAAATATGGATGAACAATTGGCAGTAAATGAAAGATTACCAAACTGCTAGACAAAGAGGTTCATTGCACTTTCAGAAATGAAACCGGCTATTTCTTTCCAATATATTTACTAGGGAAAAGAAAGACGGTGTACTCGCATGATATTAATCTTTCTTGAATTAAATGAACAGCTTGTATATAGAACACTTAAAATGGATACCTTTGAAACAGCTAGAACCCTAATTACTCAAGAACTGCTTCATGCCTCACTCGACCTTCCCGGGATGCAATCCTACTCCAGACAATTGCAGAGTGTGATAGAGACATTCTTCAAATTTACTGGAACATAAACTGTATGAGTTTAATGCATTACCAAATGGTCTGAGTTCTGGACCACGATTGTTTACCAGATCTTAAAACCCCTTTCAGACTACAGCAATGGGTCATGTGATTACATCCTACATCGATGACACATTATTGATAGGGAAAACTAAGGACAAGCACCAAAGCTGCCCTGGACACTGCCAATTTCGTGAAAGTTTTGGTTTAGCAGCCATCCCGAAAAATCGTCTTGTATACCCCACAAGAGATTGAATACGTGGGGTTTCAAATAAAATATCCAAGAAAATGGACCGTGCATTACCCATAGCAAGAAACTGGATATTAAGGGTTTGTAACATGTTACTCTCTGAAAATAAACACACCATCAAAAATGTTGCCATGGTAATTGGTAAATTAGTTGCAGCTCTACCTGCGTGTACAATAGTGGTCCGCTTTACTACCGCTCCCTGGAGCAAGATAAAATTAGAGCTTTAAAGGCAAACTGTGGACATTATGATATAGATAATGAAAATTTCAAAGGAGGGGGGGAGGGAGCTACAGTGGTGGATTGAGCAGGCAGACACGGCCTACTCGTGTATTAGTAGAAACAACCCAGATATATACCTCAATCCTATTCTTCCGTCAAGGTTGGGGGGCAAGTGATTGTACAACACAATATCGGCGCCATTGGAATGTTATGAAGCTTGTATAGCTGCCAGAAATCAGATAAATTATCTTGAACTATTAGCTGCGTTTTTTTGCCCTGAAAGCTTTTTGTCGCTATACGCAGGAGTATACATGTCACATTGTGCAATGCGATATACTACCGCAGTCCGGGTCATATTGCCATTGGGGTCTAAGTCCAGGAAGCATGAGCTAGCTAAGCAATTTTTGTAATGGTGTATAGAAAGAAGCATCTGGGTACTGTCGCGGCAGCTTCCAGGAGTGCACAATGTAGCAGCAGACCGAAAATCACTAAACTTGAAGATGAAACTGAATGGATCTTTGATATAGATGTATATTAGAATTTCCATTCAGAAGTTTGAACCTACAATTGATTTGTTTGCATCCATAATCAATGCTCAGCTTCCCAAGATATGTATCTCTGGAACTCTGACCCAGGGCGGAGGCGGTCGCACTATCGCTGGACTGGGGGAGTTTGAATTTCTACGCTTTCCCGCCTTTTTATTAACCCATCAATGATGGGTTGTTGCGATCGGGAGAGCGGCGTTTTAATATGTCGGTCTGTTAGGAAACTAGTCAGGCCTTTTATGCTGTTTGACGAAGACAATTCGCCACACCCACAAAAGGTTCAAGGTGGTGGGCTTTTCTGGTAGAATTTATTTTTTTTAATGTTAGTGACGGCAGTGAGTTTGGGGAAGGTTGGAGGTTTTTCTGTTTCTTTCGGCCGCCATCTTTGGAGCCCTCGGCTTTCGGATTTCTCACTGAATGCCTATTTGGTTTATTGTGTGCCACTTGATACCGATTGGGTATTGCGTGGAAAATGAAACGTGAGCTAACGTGGTCGTGCTATCATATCTACCAAGAGCTTACCAGGGCCATTAGGGCAGGGACTGAGGTTCAGACAAGAAGGGAGAGTTCTTGACTGAGTGATGTGTGTAAACAGACTCTGATGATGAAGGCCCGAGACGATTTGAGAAGCTGTTTACTTCAACAGAGGAAGTGAAAAGGGGTCTCTCTACTACAACAGCAACAAAAATGTTGTAAAAACTTGGCAAATGATTGAAGGACATAATTAAAAAACAATATTGATGATTATTTTACCCAATATGTAAGCGTTTTGCAATTCCGATGACCGCGGCCGGCCGATTTGTAGAACCAGGTCGACTAAAAATGAACAATTGTTTGGCACACACTGCGCAAGTGCTTGTCTTTACACAACGGAATAGTTAATTCAGGTCGCCCAGGGCAACCGGGCACGTGTAGGCCCAGCAGTAGCACCACTCGAGCATAGGCCTATAGACGTTTATGCTCGAGTATGTTTTGATTTTTGATTCAGGTACTCGAAAAACGTCGGAAACAAACAAAAATCAAGTGTAAAACTTGGAGGGGTCAGCTAATGCCCAAAAACATAGCAGCAGGGCAGGGAAGGAATGGTTGTGTTACAGTTGTTGATTTTCTGCTGGCTTTTTAATTGAGTAAAATAGGGCCAATACTTCAATTTTGTTCAGCAGCCTGACTGACAATCGGCTGGATATGATTTGCATGAAAATTCCCATCTTTTGAGAGGAGCCTGGCTAAATCATTTGCCGATGTAGGTAAGAGCTTATAACACCCCAATCTCATGCATATCATTGCGGTGTAATCAGATTTGATCGTATTCGCATTGTCAATATTCTATACAAAGATAAGACATTTGGTACACCTTTTAATAAATCTGTCATTTCCAACCGAGGATTTTACTTATTTCACCCCGTTGTATTTAATGTTGACATTCTCAATTCTGTTACATTTAGAAGTAAACCAAATAAACGTGTAAATGGGGGGGGGGGGGGACCGTGAAAGTATTTTAAAATTATTTTTAAAAATAAAACCTAATTTGACATTAATAAATTATGTGTTATATAACGAGATCTTAAAAATATGATAAAAGGAATTGGACAATAAAACAACCAAATTAAAACAATAACAGGGAACCATTTTTAAGTACAAAGGGCTCACCTTTCATAAAATGGGTAGGAGCCAAATTAGGTATGCAATGGAAATTCCCCAAGTTCGATAAACACGTTGTTCCATTCCACATGTTCTGCATCTTACGTTTTTAGAAAAAGGCCCTGGCGATTGTAGGTGAGCTATATAAATAATGACCTCGCACTATCACGCGCCCCAGGTGTTTATATTTGTTCACATGTAAATGCTGTTTCTATTTGTATTACATTGAACTGCTTGTATGTAGATGGGTAATTATTTGCCCAAGAACGTCAATTAATAGGTTTTATTATGGTTAGATAAACCAAAATGTGAAAAGTTCATCAGTAAATTGTTCCCGCCCCTACAAAAATGGTATAACCATAAATTGCATGGATGCCGAGGGTTTGTGAAGTCGCTGAGGGACAGTGTCAAGATAAGTTGAGCGATATGAAGGTCGGTGCGTACGTTCAAAAACATACATCCACATCCTCAAAATTTAATTTGGAAAGTCTCAATGTACAACATTATTGGCAGTTGATTTCTGATAATGATATGATAATGAGTGAAGGGGAACTTTATCTTGCATTGATTAGGAAAGAACGGGCACGTTTATCATGGTAGTACTAGATACGTATTGATAATAACATATGTATTGGCCAAAGATAATTTAGGTGTACCATGGTCGGAGCAATGATCGACATTTTCGCTGTACAGTGCACCATCGGATATAGTAGTATGCGACTCGCAGAGGTCAAAGAGCCAATTTTCTAATGTTTACATAAAAAAATGTGAAGTACAATGAAAACTATATAAAACAGGGACAGATTGATTTTAGAATGGTTGGCAACTTTGGGCTTTTGATGCCCAAACAGTGTCCCAAAAGCTTCCAAATATTTTGAGAGCGGACGTGGCACACGTAACAGTTAATGATTTATTGATCCCCAGAAAATTCTGAAACTTCTTATTTCTCGAGCCTATCAGCACCTTGCCGTTGGTATCCTATTTTGATCGATCTCCCTTTCCGTTCACGCGAACCATTATAATGTGATATTTTACCAGTAAAATTGACAAACACGCTGTAGGATTACGACCCGTCCTTAGCAATTGCGGAGAAGTAGCAGTCTTGATTTCTTCAAAATAATACTTACATATTAACGAGGAGAAATACGCCGAACGATACTGTACAAATTAACAAAATTCGGGGACTCAAGGGAGTGTTCAGAGCAGTGAACCCTATCCGAATGGAAGGAGGTTAATGAGCATTGATTTGCAAGTCGGCAAAGGTCCGATGGGAACTAATATAAACGGTGAGGGGCGCGAATGGTCAAAAACGTAGTAAATATTTCTACTCAGGCTTCAGCCTTTAAATGGTAATAAAGTGTAATTCGGGTTAAAAATTTGGCATCTGTCTAAAGGGATAAAGAAAAAGGTATTTGAGCAATTGTTTATTCCAATCGTCTCATCTACGTTCATAGTTTATTCCCTGGTGTGAAATGGCACGTTGAATGCTGTAGAGATCAGTGTGCACGCGCACCACTTCGTTACCACATGTCGCCCGACCGTTATCGTTGTTTATTTCGGATTGTAGATGCTCATCTTCATTAAATCCTTATAGTCATGTTCAGTTTGTGCTTGATTAAAATTTATCTAACACAAGACTCCCAATACGACGATCTGAATGTCCCGACTAGACAACAACTCAAGAATGTGAATGGTGCTTCTGGCTCATGGTGATCCCCCAAAATTTTACAAACCAACCATGTGTGGTACGGAGCGGAGGATGGCTAACAAGAGCGGTACAAGCACGTGTATTTTACGATGTTTTATGCAAATGACCCACATGAGTATCGCGCCAAAACGGGCTGGGTTCCCGTGGGGATTGCCCATTTAGCCGACGACCCAAGTAAAATTAGTGGGGAATCACTACTGGGGGCCACGATAATTTTTCACCTGCTATGTTTTTGTCGTCGCCTCGCTTGCCCTAAGGCAGGAGACACATAGGGATACTTTGTCCCACGTTGTGGTTGTAGTCTGTTGTTGATGGATGTATGTGTTGTGTCGTTTGTGAAAAAGGGTAACATTTGATGTAATATCCCACAACTTTGATGGATTTAAAAACCAAACTGGGTCA
>JAMKCH010021656.1:0-32629 GCA_023653785.1 Ophioderma brevispina
ATAACCTCCCCGTTGATGCATCTGTAAATTAAATGTCAACATTTATATAGTGCTCTTACAAAATCTATCAAAGCACTTTACATTTATTCTGCTGTCTCTAGAATACGTCAGCTGCCATACACAAAAGCATACTCATACCTTTGGGTAGTGCTTAATGGGCTCTATTCCAAACAGCTCCCCATTTTGCACATGGGTGGAGAAAGGCAAGCGAGGTAAATTGTCTTGCCCAAGTGCACAACATGTTTGCCTCACCGGGACTCGAACCCATGCCCCTTTAGGTCATGAACCTTTTGCATCCATTGGACCACATGTACACGCTGTGGAGTAGTTCCATATGATGATAGAACATGACAAAGTCAAGTTCTGTATACTTTTTGAACAGGTTATAAATGTGATGACCTCATTTGCATATTTTTAATAAAATGTGAGTAAGCCACAGTTGTTAAGGCCATCTTGTTTAACACTTACTGTGCTCAAGTGATCGAGATCTCGATCAATACATGTGGCAGGTATTATAAAATGCTGCCTTTGTGTGCATTAGAGGTGTTAATTGAGCTTGAATTGAGTTGTTTGTAGTTCCAACATGAGGTGGTTGTTATGGTTACATTGAAATTGTCTTAGCACAACCTAAATTTGGTTATACTATACCTGATACATGGATACTTACTCAGATTTGAATCAATTCCTCAGTTTATTAGTAGGAAATGTGTCCCACAGTGTTTGCCACCAACTGTTGGAGTTGCATGCAGTGAAGTTGGGCTGAAGGAAGGGATGATATTGTCTTAGTTCGATCTAAAAATTGGTCATGTTAATTTCACTCATGGATATTTACTTAGAAATTCTTCAGTGTATCTCTTGTAATTGTGCTCTATTGTAAATCACATTCCTATTGATTGTATTGACCTTGCTCTTATATGCAAAAAATATTATAATGTCCTAGACATGAAAACATCATTTCAAGATAAAAAGCTTTGGGTGATTAATTTCCTGAAGGAAGCTGATTTGTATAAATATTTAATTTAACTGCCCTTTTTAATCACTGTTCATAAATTTTTGGTCCCCCGCCAACTTTTGTTGGCGAAGGGGGACTATAGAAATGCTCCCTGTCCGTGTGTGTGTGTCCCATGCGATATCTTTGGAACTAAGCAAGTGTGGGTGTCCATCTTCGCAACATAGATCTATCTCGAGTACGCGCTGGGTGGGATCCACAGTGGGTCATGTGTCATGGGTCAAAGGTCAAATGAGGTCAAAAATATGGTAAAAATAGGGTTAAATTGCTATAAACCTTGTCAACACAATATCCTTTGATCTACGCAAGTATGGGTGTCCATCTTTGCACCATATATGTCACTTAAGTAGGCAGCGGATGAGTTCGGAGATGGGTCATGTGCCATGGGTCAAAGGTCAAATATTGCTTTAAACCTTGTCAATTGTGGTAGGATGATGAAATTTGGTGGGTGTGCTCAACATTTGGTGCCGAAAATTTTGAAGGTCATTTCAAGGTCATGTGGGATCATTCAAGGTCAAATCCCTAAACTTGGTTATATGGTCATGAAACCTGGTGGGTGCAGTCAACATTTTATGCCAATTTTTTTCAAGGTCATTTCTGGGTCATCTGGGGTCATCTGAGGTCAATTCACTGCAAATGGTTGTATGGTCATGAAACTTGGCGGGTGTGGTCAAAATTCAGTGCTGAACATTTTGAAGGTCATTTCAAGGTCATGTGGGGCCATCCAAGGTCAAACAACTACAAATGGTTGTATGGTCATGGAACTTGGTGGGTGTAGTCAACATTGATACAAGAATTTTTCAAGGTCATCTGGGGCCATCCAAGGTATTATGAAACTACTATGGTAGCAGCCTCTCTGGTTTCCATCACAATCCTCCCTGTGATCTTTAAGTTATGTTACTTTTCCTCCTTTTAACTACCGCGACAAGTGGGGGACCTTTGTGGTTCGAGAACCGCCTTGTTGTAATTAGAATTAAATAAAAATAATATATTGTAATGTATTGTAAAATGTTCGATATTCTAAGTAACCATAATGACCAAATTTTTATGAGACAATTGTGTTGAGGTGTCATTAAATTCTAGTGCCTTTTGATGGAAGTTAATTGTACTTGCATGAGTATTTGATCTAATTTGGTTAAAATTTCTGGTCTTTCAGGAACGAGAAACCTTTTGTCAGAATATACAGTACATGAAAAAGGTACATTCCAACTACCAAGAAGTGGACCAAATATCACTTTTTGTTGGCACATGGAATATGGGTAAGTAAAGACATAAAATTATATTGTACATCTATTTTTTTTAAATATTAAACATTTTATTTAAAAAATATTATGCCCCCATTCCCCAGATTTCACTGCCACTTCTATCTGTCTTAACACTTAAGTGTAATGGTCTTGTGCACTTCTGTTGTTGTGTAAGGGGGGTCGGGGGTCTGAAGACCACTTTGCCGTTGTAATTTTTACCAAAATTGGTCATTGATGTCGTACATCAACACGACAACATAAAAGAAGAAAATATGAAAATCGGTCTTACCGTCTCAATTTGGTAGTCTGAAAACAGATTCTTACATCGAAAAATGGAAAAAAAAACGCATTCCCAAAGGAATTGTTTCCATAAAATTTGGCTCATAATAGGAGAACATAAATACATACATTGCTGAAATAAAAATATAAAAAAGTTATGATATAAGAGGCAAAACAATTTTTATACAATGCCACCAAAATGCTTATTTATGCTAATTAGCATAAAAATGCAGTGGCTGATTTTAATTTTTTTTTTGCAAAAAAATGTGCAGCTGATTTAGACAATTACATAAAATTATGGGCTAAATAATTTAGCGTTAAAAAATGGCATGCAAAAACAAAATCTTTGGTCCACATACCCCCAATATACACAAATGTTAAGTGATGCAGTAAGTACTTCCTTCACAGCTCCTGCCCTTACTAGTAAGCAAAAGCCAAGGAAAGAGTAAGATGTGAAAGAGGTCATTTACCTTCTATTATTCACAACATTTACATATCGTCATGTGACTGCAACAAGGTCATAAGTGCAATAGCTGCCATTTGTCAGCAATTCCCATCAAACATGCTATTATGCCAAATCTTTGGCCAGTGGCTCTTGAATGGTTCTTGAGGCGACTGTGTCACCTGAAGAATTATTTCAAGAGCCACTGACTCAAGGAAAGATAAATTGAGTTATCCTAATACATGGCAGCACACAAATGTATCACACGGCAGCTATTGCACTTATACTCTCATGACAATATCTCTCTGTCTCCCTCAGGTGATGCAATGCCTCCATCACAGCTCCAATCATGGCTGATAAGCCAAGGAGAAGGTAAGACACGGGACAACTCCTTTGCCATGATGCCTCATGACCTCTATGTAATAGGTACACAAGAAAGCACTTTAAACGAACGGGACTGGCTCAATAGACTCAAGTTAGAGATCAGCAAAATCAACCAAATGGGCATGAAGAAAGACTATGAAGCCGTAAGTAATCAGAACCTTTTATTACATCTCATGAATATTCATGAACATAATCATGATATTTCATTGGCTGATTCCTATTACGCGAGCTATTTCCCTAGGGAAATAGATTGAACTGTTTCCCTACAACCTCGTCCCCAGAGTCACAGTGAGGTGTAATAAAACAAATACTACATGGTTTATATCGGGAAATAGGGCACACTATTTTCCCTTGGTACTGGCTACGGGCCTATCACCCCTCACCCTTCGGGTTCGGGGTGATAGGCCCCTAGCCAGTACCTCGGGAAAATGGTGTGCCCTATTTCCCTCTAACCATGTAGTATTTGTATACTATAATGACAATTCCAGAAAGATGCCAAAGTATCAATATGATCTGCTGTTTTGTAATTAACAAATCATAAAAAGAAAAATCCAAATTGTGCATCCTACTGGATCCTAGTCGTGTAGGAAGACTCGTCTGAGGCTTTAACTGAAAATTTGTAGTGAAATCCATCGTGAAATTTTAAATAGCTAGTCATCATATTATAGGTAATTCACAACATGAACATCAAAGTTGCTACAATCTCTACACACTAATGTTAGATTCTTATGGGCTGCTGTTCATCTTTTAACCTGCCCTGAGCAAATTGGCTATTCTATAACCTACAAGGCAATTAGAGGGAAGTATGGAATAACAGGGGAAAGTTATGGAATGATCCAGTTTAGTCAAAACTTCCAACTGACAGAATAAGTGAATAACTAAATTTTGAAGTAGTTATTGCAGTAAAAGGTTAATTGGTTAACATATTTAGCCTGCACAGAGTAACTGAAAATTCAAATAACCACTATAATGTGGCAGTTCTTTTGCTCTCCAGTCACTCTATTCATAGAATAATAGTTGGGCCATTGTGACCCCTAGATGACTTCTGATTTGAGTGACCCTTTTTGATTTTATCATGTTCCCATCCAGCTGAGGTTTATGTCTGCCAGCTTTGAGCCCAATTTGAGCAATTTCAAAATGTACCCCAGATGAATTTGACCTAGGAATGACCCCTTTTGATATTTAACATGTTGATGAACATGAGTAAGTTAAAAGAGGAGATATAAATATTAACATTCTATACTTTTCATTTTGGTTTCCAGGTCTCCGTTTGTTCCCTATGGGGGATTCGTTTAGCAGTACTCGTCAAACCAGAACTGAAAAACAGCATCAGCCATGTCAAGGAATCAACCGTCAAAACTGGCATTGCAAATGCACTAGGTCAGTTGAATATCTTTAAGAAATGAATATGTGATATTTCATCATATGAGTGCAACAAGGTCGTAAATGCAATAGCTGCCATTTGTCAGAAATTCCCATCAAACATACTATTATGCCAAGTCTTTGGTCAGTGGCTCTTGAAATGGTTCTTTAGGCAACACAGTCGCCTAAAGAACCATTTCAAGAGCCACTGACTCAAAGAAAGATTAATAAATAGTCATGTTAATCCATGGCAGCACCCAGATGTATCACATGTGCCAGCTATTACACTTACAACCTTCTGGCACTCACGATGATATGTGGTTATTCCTGGGCTTTTCCATTTGAAATTCATACTTAGACTCCCTGTAGAAATTTACCAAAATCTTTACCAATTCCAAGAAACCCTAGGGCAGCCAGGAGAAAGCTCGGAGTATGTGGACGGCGGGAAGGATTATCGGCATGCCTCTTTTTTGTTTTGTCAAATTTCAAAATGAAATACTCAGTTACTTTAATTTAACAGTTGAAGAAGCGGGCACTTTTTTGTGTCGCCTGCCTTAAGCAGGAATACCATAGGGATCACTGTCCACTGTTGTAGTCTTTTGTTGTCTGGTTGTTGTTTATGTCTGTTGTGAAAAGGGTTAACATTTGCCTGTAATATCCACATACTTGATGGATTTAAAAACCAAATTTGAGTCATAGGTGCAGCATTGGATCCCTCAATTTGTTGAGGTCAAGGTCACAAGTACAAGGTCAAAGTTCATTGGGAGGGGTAGTTGTAAAGATAGGCTTAAAAATGTAATTGACCTCATTTGAAAAGTTGAAGGTCAATTGGGAACCAAACCTTGAAATCAAAGTTGCACCATGGATCCCTCATTTGTTGATGAGGTCAAAGGTCACACATACCAAAGGTCAATTCATGTGAGTGTCAAGTTGTATAAAGATAGGATGAAAATGTAACATTTGACCTCATTTGAACAGTTGAAGGTTTCAATTGCAACCAAACTTGGTTTAATGGAGTTTATATCAAACCCTCATTTGTTTAATGAGTACCAGGTCACATATCGGTCACAGGTCATGCTAGGCCCTATTATTCACTAACGAGACCCACGATTATCATAGGGCGACACCAGCGGTCCGATGACCAATTTTGTTTTGACTCTTATAATTAGTCCACACCTTAAAGGAAGACTCGAGATTTTGAAACATGTTTTTTTTGTGTATTAAATTAAAAGTTGTCAACTAAAATTAAAGATAGTCACATAGTTTTATTTCAAAGTCCTGAGATGAATTAATTTTATGTTGTTTTGTTATTTTATTAATTAAACCTTTATGTGTGGTAAAGCAGTAACGTAAAGGATAAGTGTGGGACTAGCTAAGTGAATTATGTTAGATATTGGGTCGGGGCATCGTGTTTGTGCCTGTTTCGAACCAGTGCACAAACTGATGCCCAGACCAATTAACTAACATAATTCACGCAGCTCATTCAAATATCTACTAAGGGTGTGTTTCTCGTGGGACCTTTTTTGCCGGTTTAAACCAGAAAAGGGATTTTTTTTACTTGGCTCAATAGAAAACCAGCCCCGTTCTACTGCAATTTTCTTTTGCTTATAAATACGATGCAAGTTCCACCGGTATTTATCCTTGTTTGGGAATATATCCAGAGAAATTATCCGGTTAACTCCAATAGAAACAACGGCGTTCCTATAGAGTGCACATACCGGCAAAGACCGGAAATTGACGCCACGTGATCGCAGATGACCCCCCCGTCCGTTGTGCGCGCGATTTGACTAGACCCAGGGTTACAACGCATTTTGTCAACATCAACGATTCTCTTCCCGTTCGCAAGTCTTAACTTTTGGTGGCGCGATCCATGTCGCTGTATATACCTCATGATCCTTTCTGCCTATCACAACGTTGCGGGCTTGCAGAGAATATTTACCATGAATTAAAACTCAAAATTGGCATTAAAACTAAGGGCATTCCGCTCTTCCCAACTCCATCTTTGATCGACATTTCGGGCGAGGTCACAATCCACAACACAACGCGGTTGACCTATGCAGCTGACCTTCAGCTGGTAAAAGTATCAGGCCGTGACGATCGGGGGGAATCCGCATTTTCCGGAAAACGCTGCTTCAATAGAAACTTCGCACTAATCGGCTATTCTCATACACCCGGATAATTTTTAATGCTGGATAATACCCGTCTGCTCCAAGAAACACTCTCATACCTTAGCATGCAAATCCCCAGTTTCAAATATAAAGTAATAATATGAAGTGTGTTAAAATTAAGAAAAATTCACCTAGAAAATAAATAACTTCACGATTAAAACACCGTCCATCAATTGGCCTTGTACTCAATCACCAGTATCGATCCATTCGAGTTGTAAGGATTATTGTTGTTTGATGGTTCCATCCTATAATCTATCTCCCTTTTTAAAACCGTGTGTTTACCAGGTAATAGTCATATGATCTGGCCGACGTGCATACACGAGAGGTGAGCAGATCAACAACAAATATTGCCAGCCGAGCGGCTATCCATGATAAGTGGAGGGGCCTATGTTAAAATTTGGGTGAATTCAATGTTACTTGTTGCAAACCACATAACGTATACTAGTGGGTCTGACTATTCAGAACAACGATGTTGCCATTTTTTCCGTTGATCTTTAGTGACCTTGACACAAGGTCAAAGTTCAAATGGTCAGACATCTTCCAAAGTATAAATCGACACCTTGGTCCCAAAATTGGCAAAGTTCCACAGGAACATGGTATAATAATGATATTATTTTGTTATTTGACCTTTTGGTTTCTCTTGTTATTTGCAAAAAAACTAATTAGAGACAAATAATATGTGCAATAAAATTGCCTTTCTGTAGAACCTAGTCCTGTCCAGAGCAACAGTAGCCTCAAGTTTTTGCACAATACAGTCATCTTAAACACTCTTCTTGAATGTAAATAAACCCTACGCTACACACCCCCCAATTTTTCATTGCTATGAATACCCATGAGTAATTTATATAAAGTAAAACCAAGTAAATGTAAGTAATCGTCGTTTATACCCCGGAATAACCACGATTCGCACTTCAGAGACAAAAGTTAATATGCTAGTTATCTTTTCAGTCACAATATTGATGATTTTGAATTATTAAATTCCATCCAGAGACCCTACGTCGTGTCTACGCAGATCAAGTATAGAGTCACCCTATACCCCGGTGTGTAGTGTGGGGGGGGGGGTCCTCACTTTTGGTTGGGTGGGACGTGGGCCGCCGAGAGTCGGGAAGTAGGACCCACATATATAAGTCATTTGTTGCCAAAAAACCGACTCGTAGCTATAGCAGAAATTCCATTTTGGGCCAAATTTTTAACCCAACTTTTCCCCTTTTCCTTCCCTAAAAATGTTTACCTTTTAAGAGCAAATTTGAAACATTTGACTCATGTTTGATGAAATTCGACTCATTTCCTAACATTGTTAGAAAATTTGCGTCTAATTGAGAAATTTGAACTAATCTCAAACAATTTGAGAAAATTTTGACAAAGACCATTGCCATACTAATTGGCATGGAAAGGGGAATTCTTGATATACCATAATGCTAAAAATGGCTGATGTCTTGTAAGCACTCCCTGTATGGTGGTCATTTGTGCTGTTGATACCCCCCCCCCAACCTGTTTTCGTTATTTCCTGGTCTTAAGTGTATAGAGTGTATGCAATAACCAGTCAAGCACTTTGGCATGCCATACTGGAGCAAACATTCCAGCTTGCCGAGGTATATGTCACTTGATCGATCCACGATTATCATGTGCTCATAATTGGTATACATCACCACATAATATCTTACATCCTGGGAAATCCGTCACAGAACCTCTTGGAGAAAACTGTCAAGATTGGTGGGTTAATTCATACATGTATACGTTTGTATGCTTAAAGCTCCTCTAAGTATAATAGCACATCTATTTTCATATTTTGTGTCTAGAATTGTGCACTGTTTTTGATTTAAGCTGGAAGAATGCATTTAAGACCCAGAAAGTCTTTTGATGCCACAAAGACCAAGACGGGGAACCATTTAAACTCTGTGCATGTGTGGCCAAATAGTCCAAAAAGCACGTAATGATCTAATTGTTACAGAACTAATTCAAAATCATACACTAAGCTTTTTGAGTTTTATTTCATGAATGTGGGCACAGGCTGATTATCTTGAATCACGCCGGTCACCGCACACCCCAACACAACACATCAACACACAAATCCCACATAAGGTGGGCAAAAGGTCGATGTTTTTGTTGATTTGTCCATAAAAAATGGGTCCAAATTTAGAGAAATTTGACAAGAAAGTCCACATTTTTAGTGATGAGATGCTAAAAAAGGACCATTTTAGGTTGTTTAGGTCTGCTTTTACCAAAAAGAGTCCCACTTTTTTCAAAGTCCCACCGCCCCCTTAAACACTGAGTTTCAAAAGTACCCCCCACCTGCTACCAGCAATGTACATTATTTATAGGTCTAAAGCACACCCCTAAACAAGTATGGTAATTGTAAATCTACCCTTAATAAGTATAGGCAATATTTGACCCCATAAATCAAGTAGAAATTTGTTTCTTTGTATGGCTGACATAGGCCATTTACAACAGAATGATCGAATACGACACAAACTCGAAATTTCCAAGACCGTTACCCTAATTTAGTTCAAGTGTGAAAAGTACACCTTTTTCCAGAATTCGTGTTTTGCTACCCTGTTCACGTTAAGTTTAGCTGGCACACTCTTTAAAAATCCCCTTTTACGTGTTTTCTTTGGTCGTGCATGATACCCCTTATCAATGACCAAGGCCCCCCCCCCAAAATTAAAAAAAAAAAAAAAACATCACATATATGACTTAGACTGAAAAGAAACTAGTATACTACTTTGTCTCTGTATTCGAATTGTGGTGTGTTCAACGGTTGTATACCCACAATTCATGCCATGGATTTGGTATTAAGACTGTCATCAAAACACATTTTCTCTTGCACATTTTCATAAAACAACTTGGTTTACTTAGCCATGGACAATAACAGCAGGTATAATGGGGTTGTGTAGGGAGCACTATACATTGTGCAAAACATGATGCCTAACCTCTTTGCTTTTTACAGACATGTAGTCGGTTAATACGGCAAACATTTATGCATGGCGGTAACCTAATTAGCTTATTTGCATATAACAAGAAAACAAAAACCAAGTAAACAAAATACATATCATATATCAACATGTCCTTATGAAATTTGCCACATTTTTGGTACCAGAGTCGATAACTTGGAACGTGTGTGTCCGCTTTGAGCCTTTGAACCCCTCGGTCAAGGTCACTAAGGTCAACGGAAAAAATGGAAAAACTTTTTTCTGAATATTCAGACCCAGTAGAATACCTTTATAATGGTTGCCAACAATTAACATGAACTTCATAAAATCACTCTCTGGAGAACATCGGCCCCAACTCCCTGATTGTAAAGCTAGGATATATTTAAATTTGGATTCTCTTCTCCAATTAAAGTATGGTATGGTCCGATCTTTAGGCCCTAGTACTAGTGTAATATTGTAGTACCATGGGTCCACACGGCCTATAAATTGGGATATGTTCAGAAATCATTTTGTCTTTTGTTCCACCAACCAAAATGATTCGGCAGCCTCAACAACGAAATAAACTGCAGGTTGAAGGATGCGGTGGCAGGATACTGAATTAATCCCTTTTTTGTAATAGTAATGTAGCACAACAAAAGCATTGAGGTTTTTTGAAAAGCTATTATGCATCTGAGTGACTCTCCCTCTCATTAGAAAGGCTGGATCATGTTACAAGCTATTGTCCAGTAATTTAGTCTTTGTTTTCGATTAGCCGGCAACTCCTGTCAAATGAAAATTAAACAGTAAATTGGTACAAGATATAACATGTTTTTGTGTGTGTGTCTGAGGGTTTGGTGAATGAACCAACGGTTCGGTGGGCAGTGGGCCGTCCGTAAAGCCTATTTTTTTTTGTTCGGGGTAGGTCGTGGGGGGGGGGGGGGGGCAGAGGGGGGGGCAGAGGGGGCACATCCATGATTATTCCCGGGGGCAAGCATCAGGGTCGCCAAATTTTCAGCCTCGCTACTCTCGCGTGGTTTACCACACCCCAAAATATTTGAAGAGCTGGGTGGGGGTGGGGGGGGGATGGGATTGGGAGGGTGTTGGCAACTTCATTACCTGCCTTCCCCCGTGCGTGCGTACAATGTCCTTTCTATATTTTTAACATCTACATGCGTCCGTCCTTATGCGCCCTAAATTCAGCCCAATGGTGCAGCAATAACTCGAGATAAAAAAGGCCGTTATTTTATTACGTGTCATAAAGGAAGTAAAAGAGAAGGGATCATCGTATAAAGCCTAGTTGTTTTATATTCTTTGACACAAAAGAACGTGCAGAAAATCCAACGAAATTTTTCAGGGGGCACGATATACATAGGGTCAAAAGATCAGCCCCCCCCCCGCCCCGGCAGCTAACGGGCCACTAGGTTCGATGGGGTGCGGGTGTTCATACATGTGGCACCGTATGTATAGATTTTTCAAGGTATGGCAGGCTCAATCCGTACAATACTCGTTACAACAAAACACAACACACAAACTATTTTTTTGGGTCATATAATTTTTTAATTATTTTATTTTTCGGGAAATTCGTAGTATTTTACTGAAAAGCTTGTTTTAACTGAAATTTTAGTTTTAGGTGAATTGTTTTTTTTTAAATAAGAATTAATCTATGTGCTTTTTTATACAAAAATTATTGACTGAAAAGTTGTCATCCCTAAACCCTACTGTTCTTCTGTTTTGCTGACTTTGTCAGTGATCCTGATAAAATGACAATGTACTAAATGCTTTTGAGTTATTGAGGCGAGATTTTGAATTTATATTGTGGCTAAGCGTTGAAAATGCAATACTATCTTTTAACGTTAAACTCTTTGATTGTAGTGCTAGTTTTGTATTTGAAACGTGAATTTATTGAAATAATTTTGAGAACAATGGTTTTAAACAGTCAATCTTTAAATCACTTTAAACTCATTTTAATCAAATGTGTTAAACTTTTTTGCGAAAAAAAAATCGACTAATAAACTTTTTTTTGAAAATCTATAACGTTTCATATAGCATACCCATTTTCAGGTTGATATACTGATTTTTGGTTAAATTTATTTTAAAAAAATGTTTTTCAAGTGATAGGTACAGAATTTCAAGTTCCATTTTGAAAAAGTTCGGTTTTTCCATTGATCCAAAGAAACTCATTTTATCAACTCCATAGTTGTTCATTTGAATTGACAAAGAAACTATTATATAAGAGGTCGGAGAAAACTGGGGAATTGGAAAAGTCACTCAAGCACGCCCTTTCACCCTTAGGCTAACTTTGTAACACCCTTACATGATCTTGATGGACTGGTTGGTAAATCTTTGTAATTGATTATCCATTTGTTGTTCAGAGCTTTTTGGTATGTTTACGAATCTTCCCCGTGTTTTCTAGAGGTTTGTCTGAAGTCACAGAAGACGGAGTGCACAAAATTAATTAGATTCTTTTTGTTTCCGTCGCGTGCAAGGTTTCTCAGAATCTTTTGTTTGGCGTGCAGGTTTATTTAATTTGTGCTCTCTGCCTCAGATACCTTACTGGAGACGATTCGTAGATATACTTCACTGAACACCAATGGATCATCAACAATACACTGGGGCACTATAAGTGATCATCGGATATAATAATTACTAGCTACTACTAAAAAAATTTTTGGAGTATTGTTTAATGTGTGACATCCATGTCAAACTGCTCAAGGTTACTGTGCAGTAGCCCATAATCAATGCTCCGCACCGCCAGAGAAACCATAGTATAAAAGTACCAATTTATGCCAAGAAGCTTGATTTTAGAAGGCAGAAGGCAACCAGAGTACTTCGGAGAAAACCCGCGGGAATGAGTATGGATATGATAACAACCTTCTCAAAGCTTGCCAAATTGAGCCCCTGACACTACCATAACTTCAAATTTACAAAGTTGTGATTTTCTAGTGGTTATAGTATGTGGACAAGCATTATGTACATTCACAAAACTCAATTTGGTTAGAAAATTGAGGGTGGGAATCCTCGCAAAATCTCCTGCTCATCCTGTAATTTCGTATGAGTGGAGTATCTATTCTAATTCCTGGTCGCATGTTTTGTACTTGCTACAGGAAACAAGGGCGCAGTGGGTGTGTCATTCCACTTTAACGGAATCTTGAGCTTCATACAATTGTCATCACATCTGGATACGGAAAAATGTCATAGGTATGAAGAAGTTGGGAAATATGGACCATGGATATATAAGTGTGCAGATGTTGATTTTGTCACTTTCTGGGGCAGGGGCATTACGAACCCCACAGAATTATTTGTTTAGTTGACTGGTTTCCTTGCACATTAATATAGACTGCAAAAATTTACAATATTAAAACAAGGGTTTGTTCTCAAGAAATATTCAGAACTTTGTGCTTCATCAATTGCCATCTTACATCTGGAAAAGAAAAAATGTCATAGTATCGAAGAAAGTGGGAAATTATGGCACCTATGATATATAGTGTGCAAGATGTTATTTTTGTCAACTTTCTGGGGCGTTTTGAAAACCACAGAATTATTTGTAGTTGATGTGTTTCCTTGAACATTAATATAGACTTGCAAAAATTTACAATATAAAACAAGTGTTTTTTTCCTCAAGAAATATTCAGAACTTTGTGCTTCATTTCATCATTCATCAATGCCATCTTACATCTGGAAAAGAAAAAATGTCATAGGTATGAAGAAAGTGGGAAATTATGGCACCTATGATATATAGTGTGCAAGATGTTATTTGGCCACAAAAATTGGGTCAACTTTCTGGGGCGTTTTGAAAACCACAGAATTATTTGTAGTTGATGTGTTTCCTTGAACATTAATATAGACTTGCACAAATTTACAATATAAAACAAGTGTTTTTTTTTTCAAGAAATATTCAGAACTTAAGGATACAATATTCCATACTACAAATTCCATTCACATTCTTACTTTATTTATAGGTGATAAAGAAGAAAACATAGAGTTCAAAGTTTACCCCCCCCCCCTGCATTTGAGTACTTTTTTCAGTGCAAATTGATTCAATTCGATGTGCCAACATTGTTTTAATGTCCCTCTAAATGACAATGGTATGCTGGCAATGGCCTTTGCTATGTAACATAGGGAAACTATACATTGTAATCGATTGGCACACCTTTAAAGCAATACCAGCACATTTTTGCACAGTTGCATTGGTAATTGGCTAGTTAACTATACCTATATCAATATGAAATAGGTAGGCTATAGTGCCATGTATGTGTCTATGCTCATCCATTACTTGTTCATTTGGTTCAGGAAAGTCACGTTATCAATATGAACTTTTCAGCATTACTATTCGCAGGGATAGTTTTCTAGACAATTACCAACACTACTGTGCAAAAATTTCAATTTTGAACATTGGGGGCGCTCTTCAAAAAATGTGCTGGTATTGCTTTAAGTACATTTGCTTGTATTGTTTGACTTGTTGTGAAGCAATGGTAATTTGTTTGCAAGTTGACATCTTGTAAGCGTATTTAAAATACTTCTAGCATAGGTTGTGGTACAACGTCATAGCCTAAAACATACTTGTTATTGTAGGAAATATTTGTGCCCTCCCATTCATTTTGTATCAATGCAACACCTTCCAGATACTTGTACCTTTGGAGTACCGTAAACATACTTTGTGGTTTTGTAGTGATTTAGGTTAATTTGTGTTTGTTTTCTAGAGCATGGGGTGTTTCGGGAGAAAGGATTCATGGTGTTGATAGGCATACAACCCATTGTAAACTCAATGACAACAATTTAAAAAAAAGAGTTTTTCAGGTTGGCATGAAAATTTCACCAGCAACTGATGGGTAACGCGAGCGCAATCGGACGAAGCAAATTTAATTTTTTTTTTTTTTTTTTTTAAAATAGATTTTTGTGAGTGTGAAATTCTAGTTTAAAATTACAAGTGCTTAGTTAGGAAGATAATATACAAGCCCATTAGTTTGAGTGAGTTTTATTATAGAATTCAATGTCATTAAACTTAGAGAATAAAGGTTTGGTTTTTTTGGTTTTAATCAATACCTCCTCTACAAATTCTAGAAACACCTAAGACGATACCATTATTTTAAGTGGATGAACGAGGCTGGAGGCCGATTTCTTCCATGCCAAAATAGTGTCCGCCGGTTTCAATTCATGGTAAAGAGAGTACCCGTTCCCAAAATCATACCTTTATCCCTTCTAAACAGCGTTATCATTTATGGTCATCTTAACCCAATTTCACGATACTTTACGGCTTAAATACAACAATAAAGGACTACCACCACCACCCAGTGACAACAATCAACAACCCGTTGAAAGCAAACGATCATATGTCAACAAGATGCAATTGTTGGCATGCCGCGCAAACGTAAGTACAACGTGGTTGACGCGAGCGCTTCACCTTAAAAACGTGCAGCATGTACTACCTATTTTCAATTGTCGATTGAACCCGGGCATGACAATGCAATTGCTTAAATTGTCTCAGCTATTTAAGAAATAGACAGACAAAGCCTCTAACCAGACTCATTATAAAGCATCTACCGGACAACCAAAATACTAGGAAGACCCTTCCTTAGATACATACATCCATATGAAACATTTAATACATTATTTCTTATCTGCATTTGAATCTGGATATTAATGACTACTGCTAGAACCACTGTCAACATCAAATAATAATTTACTACTATCAAATCAAGATTCTGTAGAAGCTTTGTCAAGGCTGTAATACTCTCCTGACCATCACTTAATAAATTAAATGATTTTAATAATATAATAAATTAGTAATTAATTGACTGCATGAAGACACAAACAAATTTATCTAAATGCAAATTTCTGTAAACCCTCTGAAAAAGTAACTTTTATAGTTCAGTAGCTGTAACCCACATACATGTACATTACCTTCTGTAATTGATTGGCAACTATTATAGAAGGCAAACAGGTACAAATTCAGAAAATAGTTCAAGTCTTTGTTTGTTAATTACCCAAAAATTAAAAAACAAATACTGGATTGGAGGGTGAGGAAAAATTTGATTTTGGCAACATTAAATGCATTATGCTGCTGTCAAAGTGGCAACTCAGGACCTCCAGAATCACATAACGGACAGATTAACAAAAAGCCATTATGCCAGGGACTCCCCCAAAGCAGCTCATGAGCATAAAGGCAGCCTGAACAAGAGAAGATTTCAGTACTTCCCACAATGCATTTCTTCCAATGGAGGGTTTTTGTACAGGTATGATGTGAATCGTTAGTGAACCCATGGCTAAAATTGAAAGTACTGATCACAAACTTGCATTTTAAGAGTTTCATCTCTAAAACATTCACATGACTACCTGTACAAAAACTTCAAAATGGAGGCATGCTTGTGGAGCTATGATTCTTCTCTTGGCGGTGAACCATAGGAAAGTGAACCCCCTCTTTTGTAAAACTTCTTAAACAGTATTATCTAATATAAAATAACAATACAGTGACGTTTGTGACAATTTGCTAATTTATTGCCTGATGGAAGTCATTGTTAATTTCTTCCTGCCACTTTTGACAATTTTTCCTAGGAACTGGCACTCCCAGTGCATGTTTACTTCTCTACTGCCTTTTTTTTCTGTGCATTGCCAGGTGTCATTAAATAACGAAATGCACCTTAAGAACAACATTTTGTGTGATTTTTAATCCTTCAGACGGAACAAACTTTCATGCCATCTTGAGGGGCCTCTCGGTGGGTCACAAAGGAATGGGAGTGTTGAACCCTCACCAATCAGTTTCATTCACCCCATTCATCAAACCACATGTTCTTTCTAGGGGAGGGCGATCTCAACTATAGAATTCAGTGGCACGTTCCGTAAGTTAAGCAATAAGGCCTTAAAAATTGTTTTTAAAAACTATTTATTTCATTGCACGCACACATCGAAAATGGGAGAAGGTTTATGTACCAAACATAAAAACACCTTTTTTTAACGGTTAAAAAATATCACAAGGAGAACAACAAATATTAACCCTAAAACCTGATCCCTGACATATCGGTTTCTAGCCTATCTCCTCGGGAGGAACGGACGGAGTGAGGGAAGAGGGAACAAGAAAGTGTCAATCGGGTGGGTTCGAAAAACAACCAGGAGTGCCCTTCGTGCCCATGTGACCCGTGATAGCACTCCTTACGGGCGGTGTGATGTCGCCGGCCAGCGATTTCGTGCCCATATTAGGTTTTTGGTGTTTGATGACACTCATCGCTACATTCTGGGACTTAGTGCATTTTTTCCTCATTAACACAGTGGTTGTGGTGAGATACCCTACCCCTTAAATAACCCTAACCCTTACCGGTTTCCGGTTTCGAACCACCCCGGCCCTTGGCCCCAAGCCCCATGAACACCGGATAGGCACGGCTGCGGCGTTTCGCTGGCCCGGCCAGCGATTTCGTGCCCCATATGAGTCTTGGTTTGATGACGTCATCGCTACTATACTTTCTGGTAATAGGAATTGTTTACAAAATTAAGGGTGCTATAAAATTGAGAACAGACTAAAGTTTGTAAGCTTTATACATGTACTCGTCCTGTCCACTAATCTGTCTGTCCCCCCTTTTCTGGTCTCGGAAGTCTTTTCAGAAACTAGAGCACATAGCCTCGAAAAAGGTGTGAATTTAGTGTGCAGCTCAAATATTGCTAATGTTTTTACTTTAATTTTATTCAGAAAAAAAAAGAAAAATTTTCCAGCAAGTGACATGGGAAAATGCTCAAATCTGCATCAAGATCCCACATAATGCATAGTTTTTTAACTGAGAAGTACCTCAAACAACTAATGTTAGTGCTATACAGTTATAGGCAAAGCCTTTTAAGACAGACATTACTTTGTTTAAACCTAATGAAAATTGCAATCCTTATTCCCAGGATATTATCAAGAACATCAAGAATAGGACATACAATGAGCTACTCGCTCATGAGCAGGTAAAGAGGGAGAGAGAAAGGGGAAGGTTTTGTATTTGACTCCGTAAGTAAAACAAAATTTACTAATATTCATTTTTTGGGACTTGTTGAAGTAGATTGGTAAAAACATTACCCTATTGAACTATAGTCAAATTAGAGGGGCATTCTGCGATCTCAGGCCTGTCTCCCCACTTAACTAAAAAAAATTGTCATCTGAACCATTAACCTACATGTAATATGCATGCCGAATTTTGCAGGAAATTACAACCTTTGGGCACCATGAAATGAAACCATTTGCTCATAAAATCAAAACGTATAATCAGAATCAACTGAATAATTTTGCAATAACTATCGAAGATAACAAGCGAGCAAACAAAAATGAGGTGCTCAGATCACAAAATGCACATTTAAACCATTGTGGAACTATTGAGTACCACATACGTTGTGGTAAACACAATAAACTACTTGAACAAACTTTAACCAATAGGCCTTTTCCAAGGACCATTGGAAACATACAACATAAAATGATAGGCATTTTGGGATATGACTGACTTGTGATATAATAATTAATGTACATGGATATGATTGATATATCACCATGTTGTATAATATTTGGTTACCCTCCTGTAACATGCTAACATAATATTATTGAAATTTTATTTAATAAAGTCTGCATACTCCAATGTGTTGTTAGCCTATATAAATTGTCTGTATTCCACACAACATTTCTAGTATTTTGACAGTTTAATATTTAAATTTACTATCTGGTGTTGATTGGTTTTGTTTTTTCGTGTACTTTGTCAATGTCCTCGTCTTGATGTATGTATTTTTGCTCGCAAAACTATAAAGCAAATCCATAAAGATATTAATTAATAAATGTAATGGCTATATTCATAAAAAATGGTACTAAGCTTAAGGGTGCTCGACCCGATGATCTGTCCGGAAATTTTTCATTGAAACTTCGGTAGGACAAACTTCCAAAACTAACTTCCATCGATGGTAACGCAACAGCCCAATAAAAATAGGGTCACCGCCCGCGTTTTCATATAATATTGGTAAATACCTATTTTTTGTCCATTTTTGATCAAAAATTAGTACACAAACCATGGAAATTTGATTTTTATACGACAGACTATTTACCTTATAAAAAACATTCTGGCTCGAAATTTTTGAGATGAATTTTAATAAAAGTTGCACACTACGAGAAGCTTTCGATTAAGAAGAAAAAAGATGGGGTCACCGACCTCTTTCTCATAATGTAACAAATAGCACGTTTTTTAGTGTTCACAATGTGAAAAACTGTCTATGGTTGCTCGACATTCATAGGAGTCACATCCACACGCAAAATAGGTTACGCGATATCAACGCTCCTATCCTACCCCTCCGCGCGTATCGATCTCACCATCATAAGTAAGACATATATCCTATTTATTCTAAATAGTTTGTGCCCTTATAATGAAATTTCCTTCCTGAAAATCTGGGCAAATTGGGAGCATTGAACAAATAACACGTAAACACTAAAGTATGCTGCACAAAAACAAACACCGTTAAAATACTGAGTTTTGTGGACTTTCGGAGTAGTTAAATGGCATTCTGCTAACACATACTATAAATCACTGTCATTTACTGTAAATTTGCACCGACGCGTACTGGGGATGGGGGGGTTAGGTCGTGCCACCTACAGCAACACAAATTCAAAACGCAAATCACTTCCGGGTGCTAGTCTGTTTCAAAGACTCAACGGTAGGAGGGCGCTCTTACGCATATATCGAACGGTTACACACAGACTTACTAAAGCCTAGGCCTGGTCACTAATATTTAAAGCTAAATTACCGTGATTGGAAATCACACTATTGTGCAGCGGGCTTAATCCACTAACCCACTGATCTCTACAACACTGGTAGGCCTGTCGCCACTCGAACGTGAGGAACCGGAAATTGCAGCAACCGGCCCTTTTGCTCTCAACCCAGAACCCGTCGTGCACAAGTACAAAGGAATATGAGGGACACTAACGGAAAAGGGACAGAAGAAGGATAGGCGCTTAATTGCGCGTATGTCAAGGTTTTGTCAATTATTGGTTTGATTTTCGAGTAATGGGCTGGTGGTTCGACACAAAATCTGATTCACACTGTTTTAAAAGTCTTTTAAAATGCCATATTTCAGGTTTTCTGCTCACAGACATAATAATTCATGCAGTAACCATGTTAGTAGCTGAGTAGTGCTTTGGACTACTTAGTAATTCACTGATATCATTAGCATATTATAATCCTCCTTCAAGATTTTCCGCTTTAACCATTCTCCTCTCCCTTCTGACCCGGCAATTGACTTGGTACTCCTCTCCCAAAGTGATGGATGGGGGGGATACCCCTTTGGGGTTGGGGATAAGTAGCAACACGCCTATTATGGCACGCCGGGAATACCATAGACACTTGATTTTGATACCAATGGAATAACTATCATTCCTACTCTTTTCATTGATAGCAAAATGAGTACCAATTGCCCACATTAAAGGGACGTCATATCACCAAAACATGAAAAAAGTTAGGTAGTATCTACTTTCCATGCCGGTTTTGGGCTTTACATGATGGGAACTGACTATTTTTTTACACAGAGCGTTTAGTGATGTTTTCGAGTAAAATTGAAAAATATCAATTTTCCACCCGATTAATGTATTTTCATTCTTTCCTTAAAAGTATGACATCATATGGGGAATGTGGGTACTTTTATTTTGATACCAATGGACAGAGAAAACGCAACGCATCTTGTGGTACCAATATAGGAATCGGATGTGTAAAAAGGAAAATCATGGGGGTGGTACCCCCCCCCCCCCCCCCCCCCGCCCCAGAGAATTGAAATTGTTGTTACAAAAAATGACTCAGGTAAAACGAGATGTGAAGCAGCTCCTTTTCCTTTTTGGAAATGAACTCGTATCTCTTTACAAGGCCTTAACGAAATTTGGGGATGCACGTTAATATTTAAAAAAAAATATTAAGTTATTTTGGAATAAAATTCCTGGGGGGTTCTTGAATTTGGTCGGGGACCAATGCTCGTTCAAAAAAAAAGCGGACAATAGCTGCAAATGTGGGACAACATCCAGCTACATCTTCGGGTATAAAATTCACAATAATGAAGTTCTAGGGAGTATCAAATTCAGTTGTGATTGTGACTGGTTCATGATATTAAAATATGAAAATGTAACCGAAACATATCAGCAAACTAAACCCCGAGTGTGTAATTTTTCTTGCAATATCCATGGCTTGAAAAGTGGGGAATTTGGGAAGCTCTTCCCAGGAAGTAGTCTTTGGAGGGAACTGCATTTGGAGGCGAAATTTATACATAAGATATAGTGGGAAATCTGTGAAGAAAGCAACATCTTACCGGAATTTACATTTTTTCAAGCCCTGCAATATCATCGCAAGAATGTAATTTTCTGGCTTCATTGGCTATGTAAATGGATTTAGTCACGTATGAGAACAGGTCCCACAAGGGGCCTATAATTTCACTGCAAATTGGTCACTATTTATAAAAACCTGAAACTAGTATAATTCACCAAAAACTGGCTCTGTTAGGACTCCCATTAGGGGTTTTTTTCACTGAAAAATTGGTTGTTAGCCTTTAGGGGTCAATTCAGAACTCCTGGAATGACCATGGGCACCCCAACAACCCCCCGCCCTCGGATAATCTCGTTGAAGAAAAGATAATGCACTGCCATGTCTATGGGGTTAGTAGCGTGCACAAATAATTGTTTGGAAATAAAATTGAAAGGAACTGAAATGTTGGTCCTTGACCTTGGGATATAAGCTAGTCTGTAGTGGACACTGTTTGTGATAAATGTAAAAATCACAAGATTAATCATTAGGCCTAATTTGATCCATTCTACATGTATCCAGCGAAAGACTCAGGGAATTTAAATACTAATATATAGGGAACTACGGTATTACCGCTCCATACTAGTATTCCAATGGAGTTATAGCATTTTAGAGCACAGCACATAGTCTAGTAGTACAGTGGCAATGCAAGAGCATATACAGTATTATGTACAGTGTAGAGGCTACGACGTGTCACCACCAGATCACCACTAATAGCTTACTAATCGGTCGCAAAATTGCCTAGAATACATTGTTTACTTCTACTCACAGGTAATTTCAAGCAAAACAGGCCACATACTGATGCAAATTGCAACGCTTGATATTTTTTCAGATATTGACAGGAAAAGTACTTTATAAGGCATAAACGTGTATACTCATCCCTAGAAACCGTGGAACCGAGTGAATGTTTTGGGTAGCAGCAAAAGGGGACGCTGTGCAGCTTCCGGTTCTTCACCGGCCCGCTATTCAATCGCGTGGAGACAGCCTATCCCGTGTGTAGAGATCAGTGACTAACCCTGACGGATTATGAAGTCAATATTTTTTTTCTTAATTTATCATGATATTACAAAAGATCTTTTGAACAAAGGTTTAAGAGATGATTTTTTTAATGCCACTGGGACCGAGACTGCCGTAGTAAATGCATGTATCAGTTTCACAAATTAACCGTTTGGAGAATCCCAGTGCCCAAATCGATAAGGTCGTGTCCTACCCCCCCCCTGGAACGCGTAGTGATATTAGGAAGAAAAAAACTTGTAACAAATGCTTGAAATTCAAATAATGTTAGTAGATTAAATTTTATGTCTTTTCAATGTTTTTCCCGTATTATTTGTCTCTGAAACTTACCTTAATCTTTGGAATTTAGTGACGAGGAAGGGACAGATGGGTGTATAGCGCTGAGGGGAAGGGGTAACTTTTTCAGGTAGGGTGCGGCCCCGAATTCCAAACTTGGGGACATGGGACCTGATTTCATCATTTTCATAGGCCCTTTGGAACTCAGTGAAATTTCGAAAAATTTGCAGGCGCAGGAACTAAAATTTGCCTAAATTTTAGCTTCTTAGGTAAATATTTTACAAAAGGGGACCTCAACGGAATTATGCATCGCCTCTTCTACACATGTCCACACTCATCGACTTCCCGCCGTGTTTTAATAGCGGTTTTTACATGTGGGTTGCACTTTCAAACTTAAAGGTGCATTTCATGACCCGAAAAACCTTCATTTGTTTATAGTCACCATATCGAGAAAAAAAACGGTTATTAAAGTCGATCCGGACGGTGCCCATTAACTTAGGGAGCGGTCATTTTTTAGTGAATGAGGGGGGGGAAGCAGGGGAATGGAGGATTTCAACTTTTTTTCGCAAACATTTTTTGGCTGATTTTACGTGCGAGTCCCACTCAGAACGACACGCAAGCATTTTGTTGGAAAATCCAACTGTAGAACAGTGGCCAGGATAAAGTGCGCGGATGCTAACGTGGTCTTCGCCTCCTTAAACGCAAACCCCAATTGCAATACTAGATAGAAACAAATGGACTTGCTCAAATTGTAACATTGACAAGTGAAAGAGTGTGATGATAGTGATGATGATGTGATGCTCTTGGCAACTTAAATGATAAACATTCAAAACATGGATTTTGACTGGAAAAAAATATGAAAATATGGAATTTAACCATGTTCGCTATCAAAGTACATTTAAAGATTCGGAGAGACCCATGATAGTTGTAATTTTCCAAAATGTCCTATACTAACACCTGACCAATTCAGTAAAAACATCACTACAAGGAGAATGCAAATATTCATCTAAAACAAATTAACATCAGCAGCTTATTCAAAAAATTTGACAAAATGGAAAGAAGTATTAAAACACTAAATCATGATTTTACTATTGAGGATATCCGAAACTCATTTAAAAGCGAAACCTCATGAATATTATGGATTGCCAGGATATAAAATGGAATAATTGTAAACAGCATTGGTCAGGGAAAGGTGGGGTGTATGTATATATCAAAATTCGTCAAATGTCAAATATCGATGTGATCTCAACAAGAAATTCTAATTCTGAATCTTGTTTCATTGAAATTGAAAATAACAGTGACAAGAAAATATAGTGGGACACGGTCTACAGAGAACATACCCATATAGATGATTTTATCACTGACATTGAGCTATAGTCTTAAAATTTCTAATGAAAAAAAGGATTTTATGTCAGGGGTGATTGCATATAGATTTACTTAAGGATAATATTCATAACCTACACACGATAGTAGGACTACATTATTCACACTCACTTAATACCATCCAATATAAAACCTTACAAGAATTACTGAGACACAGTGCAACAATTATCGATAACATCCTTACTAATGCATACAACTCTGAAACTGATTGATTCTGCTATTTTGTTGAAGACATAAGCGATCATCTACCAACAAGTTTGGATTATCTAGTCTAAAATGAGAAGTACTAATGTGTAAACAAGAAGGTCGTATATAAAAGAACTTACAGTAATGAAAATATACCAAACTAAAACGAAGTGTATTCATATTAATGCAAGGATGATTGAGTAATACTGATGCCAATAGTGATATGACTGCTTTGCTACCAAAATTAACCGAATTGTCGATGACGGTATACCATTTAAAAAAAGGTACTGTTAACAACAGAAAAACTCCAATTCACTGTGCATAAACCAAAGGGCTTTTGAAAAGCATAAATATAAAAATAAATTATACAAAGAATATTTGCAGAATCCAAATGAAATTACGATCCCAGAATGTAAAACCTACCGGAAATAAACTCCACACTCGGCTAGCAAGTCAAGCGTGAAATATTTTCTAAGAAATTTCAATCCCACGAAGCAATATGCAAAAACTTGGAAAACAATTAATGATATTATAGGGCTGGAAAGAAACTTTCGCAACAAAGTAAATTCAAAGCAAAAGATATAGTTATATTACTGATCCTAAGGATATAGCAAATGACTTTTAATGATTTTGTTAATGTTGGACAAAACTTGCATTAAAATACAAACACACAGGTAAAACAAAAAGATGTTAAAGTAAATAAAATCTATAACTGGGAACTTACTTTGCATGTGCGACGTTGCGACAATTACCAATGGTCTTCAACAGGCAATCTCGATTCTTGGAATTGATCATGTGACAGACGCTGTGACGTCACGGAGTGCTCGATCCCACACATGAGATAAACTATAGCGTCGGCCACCTTCTATTGAGGGTCGGTCTAATTCTCTCCCATATGGCCTTCCGTGATTCACGGTTGTGGTATTGTTCCTCCTTAGCGAGAATATGACATCTCAGGTTTCACGGTGTGTTTTGGGGTCTCTGCTATGCAAATGAACAGCAGAATTTTGCGCTTCGTTGGTGTGCTAGGTTTTTCTGTGTTGGTTTATTCTGGCCTTCACATATTGTTTAGTCTAACCGACGTGAAGTTCAGTGCAGCCACTTCGCTGAATTGAGTCCATAGATCAAGTTGAGCAGTTCTCCTAGGTGTTTATCCTTGACGTGAACTAATTTGCCGCGAAGAGTATTGCTGGGTTTGAAAGACGTTGCATAACCAAAGTCTTGAGGTGAATTTTAACCTTTTCCGAAACACCAGCGATATAGGGGATGGTGGCCTGGGCTTTTGTTGGTTGGCCTCCTCCTCTCGCGGGGCTGCGGTGTATTTCGTGTTCGCTTTCAAGAATGACCAGTATGGGTAACAAAAGGTTTCTGAGCGCAGTTTTTATGTGGTGTTTCTCCTGATTGATGTTAACAGGATCACTTATGATGGTGTAGTCGTACTTAAGAGTCCGTATTACACCAAGTTTGTGTATAAGCGGGTGATGGGAACCAAACTGTGGTAATGATTGGTATGCGTTGGTTTCCTATACACGCTCGAGTTCAAGGTGCGATCACTGTTGATTGTAATTAAGCAGTCCAGAAAAGCAAGTTTTCCATCATGTTACAAAATTCCTGTGTGAACTTTATGTTGTTGTCGACATTGTTAATGTGTTCAAAGAAGTGTACGTTCATTGGTTCAAGGATAACGAATGTGTCGTGACGAATCGCAGCCAAAGTCTTGGATTATAACGCATAACTCCTTAGTGCTAATTGTTCGAATGATTCCATACAAAGGTGCCACAATAGGTGGACACTGGAGAAACCCATCGCACATCAGTTGTTGGTTTGAAATATTGCCTCCGTACGAAAAATAAGTTGGTCTGAGACAAATGTCCACGAGCTCACAATTTGGTCACACAGTTAACTTAGTGCGTGACTAAGAGTAGGGATATTTTTCTAAATCTTGCGCTAACAGCTTTTATAGCCGCGTCTGGTGGTATGCACGTAAACAAGGCACTGACGTCATAAGATGTTATAGGTTTCCGTGTCAGTTAACTAATGTCGTTGATCGTTAGCAAAGTCTGGGTATTCTTGATGTGATGAGGTGATGACCATAGTGGCCCAAGTAAATCAGCCGATGTTTAGCTAATGTATGTGACCACTTACCAATGCTAAGGCAGATTGGTCTGACCGGTACGGATCGGTTTTTTTTTTTTTGTTTTTTTTCGTTTGTGGATTTTCGGAAAACCATAAAATGCCGGACCAGTAGGGCTCGTAGGAGGATCTAAGTCACTTTACTGATCTGAGTCAATAGTGCCCTCCTTGAACAATTTACTAGTAAAATCAGTTACCTTCTTTCTGAAACCGCTAGTAGGGTTATAGCCAACGGGTTTGTATGTCTTGCGTCTTTCAGAAGATCGTTACACTTCGCATCGTAATCCCTGTTTATTCAAAACCAACATACCATTTTCCTTTGTCAGCTGGTACAATAACAATAGAGTCGTCTTTTGTTAAGTCCGATAAAGCTTTCCTCTCTCCTTTGGTGACATTAGAAGGCGGTAATTTGGTGTTACAAGTGTGTTGCAGACTTTACTACGTAATGTTTCCGCTTCTGTAGGGGTTAAATAAAGCCTGAGAAATCGCGTTCTCTGTTGTGGTGAGAATTCGCACAACCGGGATTCTATGGTATTTCTCTGATAATTCTCAATAAGGAGGAACAATACCACAAGCGAGGAATCAAGGAAGCCATATGGGAGAGCATGAGAACCCGACCCTCAATAAGAAAGGGGGCCTACGCTATAGTTTATCTAATTGTGGGATCAGCACTTCGTGAGTCACTAGGTCTGTCACATGATCAATTCCAGATCAGCTGCCTGTTGAAAGACCAGTGGTAATGGTCGCAACGTCGCACAATTGCAAAGTAAGTTAGATTTATCCGGATTTAATTTACGTTACAATTTACTTCTACTGGATTGAATGAGAGAACATAACATCTTCCACAGGAAAAACAAGTATTCTGATTATCTTAGAAATCCCATCAGTAAGGAGGTATATTCTTGCACCAAACAGCTGAAGATGAAATATGAAAATAATAAACAATTCGATCAAAAACCAAAAGTCTTGGTCACGATAATTTTGGGAAAACTTTATTGATAAAAAAGGTAGTCAGGCGGAATAGCAAAGCCGTTGAGTATGGATCTTTAACCGTTCTATTTCTACAGCATAGTTCCTGAAAATCTTAAGATTGCCAAGTAGTACCAATTTATAAAAAAAGACGTTGCTGCAGAATTCTCAAATTATGTCCAGTTCACTTTGTACCATGCTTTAAAAGTCTTGAAAGATTGGTCTTTAACAGATGTATGGATTTCATTGATAAACATAAAATATGATAAAAAAACAATTGGGATTCCGACCAACTGCACTACACTTCATGGCCATAAGATAATTAGTTGACAAATAAGAATGCAGTTGAAAGAGAATGAAATGAATGTACAATTGGTGTTGTATTTTAGACTTGTCAAAAGGCCTTGATACCCTCCACCATGATAATTACATAATAAAATTATAACATTATGGATTCAAGGGAGTTGTTGCTTAAGTGGTTATGTAAGAACTACTTAGAAAACAGAAAACAATATGTCCGATACCAAGACAAAGATTCAAACTATAAGAAATATCATATGTGGAGTACCTCAAGGATCCATCCTTAGGATCAGCTCTTTTCATTCTTATGTAAAACGACTATAGTTAGTACTTCTTCGGTATGAATTTATGTTGTTTGGCCGAGGACACCACTATTCTCTATTCTCATCGGGACATTGATACTATAATTGGATCTACTAATTAACGAACTTCGGAGTGGTAAGCATAAGTAAATGGTTCAAAGCAAACAGAACTATCTATCAATGCTAGCAAAACAAACTATATGTACTGGTACTCCACACAAAACTTCAAAATATACTTCATCAAAGGTAACCAAATAATGATCATTATGTCAAGGATAATGAACTGTGAAATCAATCATACTAAGAATCTTAACATAATACTAGATGATGTTTCTCTTGATAGGGTAAACATACTAAATTTCTTGGAGTTATTATTGAGGAAAATATATTGGAAGTACCAGTATTTATGCTATATCAAATAATATTTAAGAAATTTGGCGTTTATAAAGTAAATTAAAACCTTTTTTACCTATTCGTATAATGTATAATTGTATGTTACACTGGTTTTTGCCATTATATAAATATGGTATGTTGATTATGGGTAAAAACATGTATGTCTTATCTCGAATAAGATATTTAACTTGCAAAAGGGACTCTCAGAACCATATCAACTAAGTCCACTTAGTGTCACTCCCGGGCCACATTTCTCATTTTATTTACTTAAGTGATTGGGATAATTAGCACTAGCGAGTATTGTATGTACAAAAACAGGTATCACCCATGCAACTTCCTGAGAACTTTAGCAAGGACTTTATTAACAAATTTGAAATTACACAATTTACACACAGAGAAAATGCTTCATGATTAATACTAGTATCCCCAAATCCTTAAAAGGAGTTTGTTTCTGCTCAGCTATTAGAAAATCAGGATCAATCCTTTGGAATTCTCTGACGTTGGCAATTAAACGCTCAAAAACAGCCACGCATTTCAAATTATGCTCAAATCTGTTATCAAATTATAAATATAATTTTGGGGGGCAAGTGCTCGTCTTTTGTGTTAAGTGTATGTGTTTATGTGGATGTATTGTGGTTTTTCAATATAAATTTCTTGTGTTTAGTGCAATATTTGATAAGGGGGTGGTCATCTTCTGGCTTATGGCTTTTCGTCCACCTCCTCCAATGGTCATGTATGGTATCTGTTTGTGTTTTTTTTTATGATACTGTATGATAATGGAAAATAAATATGATGATGATGATGATAACGAGATCATTAGATGGCATGTTATTTATAAGGACCTGTTATTATTAAAATGGATTGTTATCGGGATCATCATGTTCGAAAAATTCAATATTTTAAAAGATATGTGCTTTGTGTGATGTGCAGCCCAATCTTAAGGTCGCAGAATGAGATGATAAAACCTAATCAAATCTTTAAGGGGACATTTCCATTAAAATAAACGGGGCCAGAAAAAGAATACACTACCAGTGAACTCATTAGTGAAACTATTGGATTCAGTCAGTGGTATGAATAGATTCAACCAGTCACCTGGAAATTGACATTACTCTCTGAAAAAATCCAATGATACCACAAATGAGTCCTTCACCAACCCAAAATAGAATGCTTTATGTTCCTCCTTGGAGACTGACCACAACCACATCAATTTATTGAAATTTCCTGGGCCTTTAATTCTGACTCATACAGTCTACACATTCTTGTGTTGCTTTTGTCAAATGAATACTTCATTTGACTGTAATTAAGTCATGGGCTGTTATGTCCAGACGAACGAAAGTTCGGAACGGGGACTATAAAATGGCAGCGTCTGTTCGTCGTCAGGTCGTCCTTCCGTGATAAAAAGTTACCCATGTGGTATACGATTTAACTGGGTCCGTAAGGGCAACAATGATGTAACTTGTTTTAAATGAAAACACAATTTGCTTATCCATAATTTTACAGAGGAAGAAGAGAGGACCTTCCCTCCAACATATCGGTACGAGATAGGACATCGGAAGGAGTATGACTACAGAAGTCAAGAAAACAGGGGTAGGAAATCGTATAATACTAAAAGTTTGTTTTACCTTTATTAGATGCAAAGCGTTATTATCACAAATCATTATAAAGTTCATATCTTTGCCAGAGATCTTTCTTAAAAACCCCCACTTGCCCAAAACTACCCAGATTTTTGTTCTTGCCAAACTTTGGAGGAAAAATATACATATCCAACTTGCAACCCCATATTTTTTTAGCAAAAAATTCAGACCCAAAGATGAACTTAAATTGACAAAAAATATCAGTTGTCAAACGCTCTAAAATTTAGTGCATTGTGCTACACACCCTTGTGAAACCAAAGTTAAGTGCCCTCACACCCAGGTTAATATTCTCTTAGGAAATTTAAGAAAACTTTAAATTAATAAGTTCTCTTTTCACAACATCTTTATAGATTCGAATCAACGACCAATCGTGGTGTGATAGGTACTGTGGAGGTTCTACCCTCATACAATTATACAGAACACCTCATATGGTAAGGGTTACTATAAGAATATGGTATGACAATAGAGTGTTACCCCTCAAATTAGTCCCACTATGGAATAAAACATAGGGCAGCTATCTTTGTGTACTTATTTACTAGTTGGGTCTGTCTGTAAAGGACATCGCCGACACGGATAAGGAATGAAGGACGCCCCTATATAGTTTTCATATGGAGAATGGAGAACTTGAACCGTTTGGCATAATAAGCGAATATGCTCAACGTTTACCGTTTTGCTGGGTTTCAAAAAATCCCCACTTTACATAAATTCCCCAAAGTCGGTTTTATGTATAGTTATAATACAGGCTTCAATGGGTAATTAAAATTTCATATTTGAAGCCTTTCCCCCCAAGAACCACCAATGCCGGTTGCAAGGATGTGCGCTATATTCATTTAGCACATATATGTGCGTGGCGTTTGTCTTGGGTGGAAATGGGAAAGACTCATTTTTGCATTTTTGTTTCTGGGGGCCGGGGACACTGAGGAAATTGCCAAAAAACACAACGACTTTTCACATACAAACCCATACATATCACTATATGGTATTAAGGCACGCGAATCTACCAAGGGCTCTGTTCAAGAGCCTTGAATGAGCACATGTTAAACAACAGCTGACAATGCATGTCCTGGGTATCGGATTGTATTTGCTCAATACAATGGTGAATGAAAAGCCTGTGAACTGCGCCATGGGCATGATATAGCTCATAGTTGTATAGTTACTGCTCATGATATAATAAATAGCGCAGTCATGGATGGGCATTGTGTTGTATTCCAGAGTCTGCTTGGTGTGAAGACGGGTATTATATCCAATCTTAGCAGGGCATAAGTTAATGGGTGTTTGGGTATTGTTTAAAGGGCTGCCTCATGTAGCCTCTTTGTAGCTTATGACGGACAAAGGTCTATCTATTAGGCGTCACTTACAAGATCCATGACAAAGGGCAGCTATGCAACATCTTCCTTTTCCTTATATAAGTAATCAATGGGCATTGAAATGGAAGGAATGATCTAAGCTTTGCTTTTCCAGAGAGCATGCCCCTGGAAATTCTCAGACTTTTCTTCATTTTTATCCCCCTGGCTTGAGCAATAAGGGGGGGATTATGCTATCAGTCAAGACGGCGTCGGCGGCGTCGGCGTCAAACACAATCTGTGAAAGCGATAACATGAGACCCATAAGGGTTATGGTGATGTTGTAAATTTGGGGGGTGGGATCGGAATGCATGCCCTTCATCTGATTAGTTTAGGGCGTGGCTATGCTAATTAGGTACTAAATTGCAAATTATTAATGAGTTTAAATTTGGGGATTTTGTTTCCAAAACAATCTTGGCACCTGCGTGAAAAGCAGAAGGGGGATTATGATATCAGTCGGCGGCTGGCGGCGGCAGTCAACACAATCTTGTGAACGCGATAACATGAGACCCATAAGGGTTATGGTGATTGTAACTTGGTGGTGGGGATCGGACTGCAATGCCCTTCATCTGATTAGATTATGTGTGTGGCAATTGCTATGCAAATTAGGTACCTAATTCGCATAATTAATGAGTTAATTTGGGGTATTCCGGACACAATCTTGTGTACGCGATAACATGAGACCCCTAAGGGTTATGGTATTGTAACTTGGTGGGTGGGATAGGAGCCCATACCTTCATTCTGATTAGATTATGGGGTGGCATATGCTAATTAGGTACCAATTTGCATAATTAAATGAGTTAATTTGGGGTCTTTTACCCAAAAAGCTGTGAACAAACATCTGAAGATCCATAAGTCCGAAGATTTGGTATAAAAATGGGATTCTTATAAGTACAATACCCAAATTTTGGGTCAAGCTATGAGTGAAAAAATATTGGGCGATGACGCAGTCGAGCCCAATATTTTTCAACACAGAGCGGAGGACCAATAAATTGGGTTACTTGGGCGTTTGAATCCAATTTATCATTATTATTGTTTTGCGAATCTTTGTCCTATATTACTATACACATTTCATTTTGAATTTTTACAACTTTTAGCTTGGCCAGTTCATGGACTTGGGCCAATATTGTCTCTGTCAAAAAACACAATCATGTCTATGTACCATCTCAGATGACGATTTTCGTTCCGATCTGATGTGTTATAGAGATTAGTTGTTAATTATCTCGTATTTGTGGGCGGCGTCAACAAAAAATTGTGTTTAGACGAGATACGTAAGGCCGTGTGACTGAAGTCCAACTCAAAAATTATTATGGCAAATTGAGACAAGTCTTATAACACGCTGCACGCCTTTCAGGTCTATACCCAGAAGAAGTGACATTTTAGAACGTTATGAAGTTGTTATACACAGTTTCTAGGCGTGACAGTGCGCGGGCCGCGGGCGTGGGCAGTGCGGGGGCGTGGTATCACCACTGGAATAGGGAATACTTAGACCTCATGGGGTAATCTGAGATTGGCGAAACTTGGTCCTAGACCTTTGACAAAAGCCCAGTTTTCAAATAGATACTTTATAAAGTGATTGGTATGGTGTTTAAAAATATCCTGAAAAAGTCAGGACATTTG
>JAMKCH010021657.1:0-21565 GCA_023653785.1 Ophioderma brevispina
GCTATGGTCCTCATATTTCCTTGATACCAACATAAGTACCAACATGCCTAGTAAGGCGTCCAATGAAGTCCACGAGGCCGGCAAAATTGGCATTTTCAACCGGAAAACATGTGAAAATCAAAAATTTTACGCTAAAAATGTAGGAATATCAGGATACACCGCGGTTTTCAGCTCCTAAATGTCAATTGATAGATTTTCCATATAAAACGAGTTTTGAACCCACTTATGTGCATAATATTTTCCAAAATTGTACATAAAATTTCCTTGTGATGCAACTACCCCCTTACCCCCTTTTCACTAAAATGACCAGGAAAGGAGGAGAGCATGATTATGAAGCTTTTGGCATTTGTGCACCGGAGCAAAGTTCACGGGGGCGGGGGGTGGGGGGGGGGGTCGGTAAGACGAGGGTTAATATTGCAGCCCCCTTCTTAATTCTATTTTGGAATATGAAGATTTTGTAACATCGGGTCGCTGTTTTTTATTTGGTTATTGTATTTTTGAAATGTGGAAAATTTTGGCTGGTGGGTTAATGGTTAGGCCTAATGTGGAAATTGCTGTTATTTTGACCTTTGCCCATAGAGCGGTTGTATAGTGATGTGATCTGAGTCTAAGAAAAATGTGTGTTTGGTCAAGTTTGTTGTTTCTCCGCTTTTGTGGGAGAGCGTGGCCAAGCGGTTAGGTGCTTGCCTGTGGCGCAAATTTACAAAAAAAATCCCGTGTTCGGAAGGTCGGTGGGATCACTTGCTGGGATGTATTCGGGGGGGTCAATCTGGAAGTAAATCTGTAACGAGCTATTCCATTAATAAAGAATACCGCTCTCCTCCATGGTTCACTTGGAATGGGCAAATGAATCGTGAAAGCATCTCGTCCTTCGGAGGGGACGGTTAAGACGTCGGTCACGTGTTACAAAGAGTCACAACTGTACATACATCGCAGTTTCAGTGTCGAATAAGAGGAGGGTGTAAAACATGACTGTTGCCCAATCCGCCCCAGTCTCAATGGGGCCATGTTAGGAGCGTCGTATCATGGATATACACGCGGTCCCAGATTAACTTACTCAGTTGAATACATCCTGACACCACCGCAAAGCCCATTACCCAAGACTTGTGGATACGCTAATAAGAAGCTTTAAAATTGTGTGCCAACACCACACTTCCAGGAGAGTGGAATACTTTTTAAAGCACGACATGTATGGTTTTCAGTAAAATAAACAATCGGCAAACATAATTTTTTTGTTTTTTTACTGACACCAGTCTAGTGCAAATATGTAACTATGGTAGGCAAACTTAAATGAAGACCTTATTGCTGTCTATTTATCTTCATTCATTGGGTTTACCTGAAAAAGTTGAAGTCATTTATTTGTCCCCTGCCGAACGAGTTTCGGACGGGACTAATGAAAGACTGCGTCCCGTTCGTCCGTCCGTTCGTCCCGTCCTTCCGTGAAAAAATGTTAACCCCTGTTAATATACGATTTATCTGGAGTTCCGTAAGGTCGAACAATGATGTAACTTGTAAAGAAAGCGGGTTGAATGAGTTTTTCGACCTATTCGATTGTGGTCGTCAAATATGTTAATTAAGTATCGAATTTTTGCATAATTTACGAAATTTTCCTGCAAGGCCTGTGTACAAGTTTCGCGGAGTTCCGTACGGCGTATAATGATGTACTTGGTGGAAGGCGCGGCTGAAGAGTTTCTCGACCTGATAAGGTTTTCGGCGTATTTCGGGCAATTGAGTAGGCAAATGAGCTAAATAATATGCAAAAATCAGCATAATTGCTAATTTTCGAACGGTAACATTCGGATACTCAAAATTCCTGCGCTGCATGATAGCCTATCATGGGGCACATCCTTTAGGCAATTTGAAAGTATGTGAATATGCGGCTTAGGTATGGCAAATGAGCTAAATGTGCGTCATGCTGTATTTCTGAAACGGTACATCGGTAGGCAAAATTCCTTCGTTCCATGAGACTTCTATGCTATAGGGGATGGGTGGGGTGTTTGCAAGGGTGTTGGGGAAGGGGTTGGGTTTTGCAGGGTGTTGGTAAGGGGTGGGGTGTTTCATGGTGTTGGGGAGGGTGTTGTGGTTGCAAAGGGTTTTTAGAGGGGGTGGGGTTTTTTTTTTAAAATGTTTCGTTTTTTTTGTGTGTGTGTTGGGTAGGTGTGGGAGTTTTTGCGGGTGTGGGGAGGGGGTGGGGGTGTTGTCTACTGTTATTACTACACATAAATGTGTTTACTTACTGCATCAAAACGAAATCAATTCGTCTCAAACTTTTGGAATTGAGCATTTTAGGTGACTATCTTCAGTCCTAGTTGACATTTTTAATTAATACGAAAACGTTTATATTTCAACTCTCTGAGTCAGACTTTAAGTGAAGGGTCTTGATTAAATTTATCAAGAACCCTTTTTTCTTCAACTTCTTTTGGTATTCCTAAGAACCCCTTGCCGATTTGTAGTAAAAATAAAACACCAAAAAGGTTGTTAGCTAAGACAGTGTTGTGATTCTTGTAGAATTTAAAACTTTAAGAACCATTAACCAATGTTAATAAGACCTTCGGGAGTTTCTTTTTAGAACAAACGATAGGGTTTTTCACCAAAAATACATATATTTTTAGAACAAAGGTTATAACACTGCTTTAGCTTTGCTTAACCTTTCACAATTACACATTGAAACATACAAAGAGAACATTCCTAGGCCTATTTAATCAATTTTGTTGTGTTTTTGCCAATAGGCCATCGTCTTCACTCAATACCGTGTGCTTCATAAGGTGCGCACACTTTTTTCTATAAGATTGTATGCGATAAGAAAAATAACAATCTATACTTCTAAAATGAATACTCAAAACGATGGGCAGAATGTTGTGAATAGTAACTTCTTCTGACACCATTTTGAGAAACCACTTCCAAGTGAAATGACTGATTAATCCTGGACACACTCACACGGCAAACAGGAACCCCCCCCCTGCCCACGCTTTTGTGAAGGTATTCGATGCAGATAACTAATAGTATATTTTAATTATATTGCATATCCTACCTAGCGATGTTTGGGTCAATGGAGAGGTTCTCAAGCAACCATTTGGAAAGTAAAATCTTAAGCAGCGCTATTAATAATATCTTTGAGGAGTTTAGAATTTCTTCGTGCACGACAGAAAATCAAAGCATCGCCTTTTTTATGGGGCCAATCACCATACCGTTCAATTTCAAAACATATTTTTTTGGGGTTTTTCTTTTTTACTTTGTTGTCCATATCCTCAAAACATTAGCGTAGATGTTCTACAAACCGATCAAGTTCAAATGATAGAATTTGTATCTTGTAACTTGTAGATTTATTGTTACTCACTAAACCTTTCCGCTAAATGATTCACTATACAACACAATTTAACTTGCCATGTCCTTTGAGTTAACATTGTAACTATTGGTAATTTAGGCCAAGGGGAAACTTGCCTTTTTAGTATGAAAACCTGCAGAACCTTTTCTTTTCTTTCATTTTCATATGACATCTATGGGTTTTTTTAGTTTTATTAACACAGTCCTCACACATAAACACATAAAGTGTTTGGGTCAATGTTTTTTTATGTGACTTGAAAATATATTTATCTTCCTCAAATAATGGTGATAGCTTTATGGTCAATGTTGTTCATGTTTTTCAATTCATTGATTAATGATGAGCGATATTGTTAACCATAATACCAGATATAGATAGTATTACTAATTATTATTAAAACAACTTGGAATACCAACGAGCGACCCTTGCTTTATATAGATTCTTGGTTCAAATTCATTTTAGTAAAAAATAATATTTTGACTAAACTTTGTCTCATGATTTATCAACAAGTACAAAAGAAACACAAAAGTTATGCGTAATGTTTTAGGTTGAGAAAAAGTTATGAGGCTCTTTTAATTGAACATTTTTTGGTTGACAATTTTGTAACGAGCGTACAATACAAACCAATCCAGCATAACGGCTGACACTATAAGTGGCCCACTAATTGCTTAGCTGGCGGCCACAAACCCACATCTTCCTTTTCCTGCGGGTTTATAATCTTGAGGAGTTTTTGCCTTTTTACTCATGCACCCATCAAACTTAGACTGAAAGTTCTTAAATTCTATCTCCGTTTATCGAACTAAAAACCAGGGTTTTTCGAATTTGTCGGTGATTAAAAGCAATTTTCGAAACTTAGTTTTCAAGTGATAAACACAGTTTTTGCATCCGAAGTTGAATTCTATAAACAATGTTTTCGGCAGTAAAATTCCTTTTTAATCAAATGATACTTAGTTTTTTTTTTTAATATAATTATCCCGACGATAACTAAGTTTTTCAACTGAACGACTTTGATTTTCAAGTAGATAAACTGATTATATATGTGATACCCAAAGTGTTTTAGAAACTTTTTGCAAGTGATAATAGTGTTTTTTTCGATCCCCATTTAAAATCTTCAGCTTATCAATTGAATAATTTAGCTTTTTCGAAAAACCATATATTTATCGACTGATAACTAATTTTCTAAAACCAAGCCTTGTGTTTATCAGTGACAGGGACAGAAATCCCAAGTGGGGATGAGAAATAACATGTAACAATATTATGTGTGGCATCGAAGCGCGAGCCTGAGCATGGGTCCAAGGAAAATTACAAGCATGTTAATGTGCAAATGCTGCAAAATAATACCAACCATTTTCCAATGAGATACCCATACAAAACATCTTTTACGGCACAAGATTAAAAAGTGGAGGGTGATTACATTGCCCATCCCCAACCTCAAAAAGTAGGGGTGTATCCACCGTCCTCCCAGGATCTCTACTGATAAACACAGTTCATCTCAATTTTTTTTTGTTTGGTTTTTGGTGATAAACTTATTGTTTTCGCTAATACAACAATTTTCATAAATTATCAGTTTATCAGTGGATTAATCATCTAGTGATTCAAACGGGTTTTGTCCTTGCAAAGTTTTTCGTCGGAAACTTTGGTTTATCGACTTGCTTGAGCATTTGAACTTGTCATTATGTTGTAGCAATGGATGTTGGCTTGGGGCCTTCGGCTCAGATTGGCATGCAAATTTTATGGATATTATGTTAGTTTTTAAACCATAAATTGAGTGTATTTTCTATTTCGCTTCGGATAAGAAGTGTTTCTTACGCAATCGTCAGTATGATTAGGCAATGCTTTCATCCAAAATAAAATTACCGACCTTGACAAATCCCACATATATAACTTTTTTTCCTACAATTCCAATCTTGTACAACGCAGTATTAGTTACTATATATCCCTCCAATAATGAAGTTCGAATACCAAACTAATTATTTGGTGTTCCGAGTGCAATTCATGAAAATCTGTCAAAATCAACCCTACACGCGCTGGCTATACGTCTGTACTGAAATCTGAATTTTCCTGAGAAATACAGCTTGTACCGTGGGTCGACGCACGCACACTTGACTATTGAGAACCATTCACAGTGCAATGTCTGACATTACGGTATAAGAACAGCAATTCCTTAACAATAACAGGCTGTCAAATACTGGTTTGCATGATAATTCCATATACAGAGAAATTATGTCTTCCATTCATTTTTCAGCAACTCTTTGGGTACCTTAAGTCCTGGCCTAAAGTTTTTCTTTATGCATATTCCAACTCGCTTCGAAAAAGTTCTCCTCAGTGAAAATGCCTATATGTTTTGGGAAAGTTAATACACCTTTTTATTTTTCTTATTTTAATTTGAAAGTAAATACTCTTTTTTATTTTTATTTTGGTTATTTTAATTTTTCACCATTAGTTAAACCCAAACGCACTTTAACCCTCGTCTCCTGAGCCATTTTTTGTAACAAAACTCCCGAAGGGGGGGGGGTGGTTACCACCCCCCCCCTGTTGTGGATTTTCGTTACTCTGAAACACACGATTACTGTAAATTTGGTACAAGGATAGCTTAGAGTTTCTTCTTTCATTGTACCAAATTAAGTACTAACATCCCCTTATTGACGTAACCATGACGTCATATGTTGGGAAAGTACGGAAAATAATGAATATAGGGTGGAAATTTGATATTTTGCAATTTTAGCGACCTCCTCAAACACCATATTATAGCTCTTAAAATGGATATCTGTCATTATATAAAACTAGTCATTTCCATCAAGTAGAGTCAAAAAAACCGCATGAAAATCTGTTTCTTCCTAAACCTTTTTGCGAAAAATTGAATTTTCCACTGTGTGTGTCTATGGAAATGGCAGTTAGTTTGCCCTGACATTGCGACTTTATGACGTCATTGTGACGTAATGCTAGGCCCCGTGGTACTAGGTTGTATAAATGGAAGAGGAGGCCCATTTCATCTATTGGTAACAAAATAAGTGTCTGTGATGTTCCTGTGTTGTGTTCGGCATGTTGGTACTTCTCTTCCGGAGGGGGGGGGGGGGTGGTTACCACCCCCCCCATCGATCACTTTGGGATCACCCTGTATCTTACCTATACCCCGGTGATGTTTGTTTTTGGATTAAAAGGAGCGGAACATGTCAATTGACAATTACATAAATAATTTGGCCACCAAAAAAAGGGGTTTGCAAGCCGGGGAAAGGAAAAAACCTGAAGGGGGGTGGTAACCACCCCCCCCCCCCCCCCTTCGGTAGGACGAGGGTAAATGGTGTGAAAAGTATATGCTTTTTTGTTGCTCTTGTGGTAAGAAACCTTGAGTGCTATTCATATTTTTTGGTGAATCAAAATATAGTACGAAACATGTGAAGCAATCTTGAACATTTAATTCAAAGTTCCACTTGGATTGTAATTTCACGAATTTGATTTATATTTGCTTTATGACAGAAAGTTTCTTTTATAGAACTTTAAAAAAGAGTTCTTTGACAATTTTAGAGCCACTTGCAGAAGTTTTTAGTATGCTTCAAGTTAAAGCCCAAAAAGATTCTGGAAGGTGTCTGAAGAAACATGTTTTTTGTCCCATTCATTGAAAACCATTGAGGGTTCTCCACTGAGGGTAAATTTGGAATAATCTTTTCTTGGAGTACATGATATGCTGATGAAACTTTAGAGAAGATATCAGAACATGAAACTCATCGAATCAGGATAAAATCACAACTGATTGAATTAACAACATCAGGACTTATTATTCTGCGATATTGTTTGCATAGTTATAGGCCTGTACTTGCTTCATGTTTTTATTAATTGGTCCTCTTAATTACTGAAAAAAATCTAACCCTGGCACTGATATTAACTCCCAGAACTAACAGCACATACTAGCATGCAAAACAAAGCACACTGTATGCCGTAACTCGTAATATCAATAGCTAAAATGCAAAACCTTCAGGTTATTCAAAACATGCAAGATAAACAATTCTTTGACCATGTTGACCATCTCTTTCCCAGCACACTCATTTAATTTCAAGCTAACCGTAAAAATTTACCAAAGTTACAACCAAGTCCTCTTTACTCTGCAGTTCCAGAGTCACATTGGACCTACACTAGTACCAAGTAAGAATGAAAACATGACGGATACTATATTTTTAGCATATGTACACATTTCTAACATTCTTTAAGATATACTAGTGAATTTGCAAGGTTTGTATTATTTATTCATGTTTCGTACACGCATGCATTTAATATTTTCACATATTTACACAAATTACTATAGGTTTTCCCGGTCAAATTCGTACTTATTTCATTTAAATAAGTGTTATGGTATTTCAATTTCGTGATGAATTTGATTGCATAGCCATACACCGGTATCAATTTCCTACAAAATACAAACAGTTTCATTTTCAGCCATTCAATTTCATTTCTGTGCAATTAAATTCGTTTTGGTTCAATCAAATTATTTTTTATCCAAACAATTGTCTAATAAACGCAAGGAATTTGATAAAATGACATACAAAATCACCATGTATGTCGTCACGTAGCAACGTAAGTCTACTTGTGTTTTCAGTTTCGTTTGTGTTCATTCAATTTACATTGTTGGGCATTCTATTTGATAAATGAACAATCTTTCAAACCATGTAAGTGTAATAAATCTTGAAATAATTTCTATACTGTAGAATAATTATTTTCGGAAATTAAACGATAACCAGTAAGTAACTGAAGTTATTATAAAATGTTTTCTTTCTTTTTAATTCATCGTTCGCTTCTTCACGATTTATACGATTTAATCCATAATATATTTTTTTCTCTTTCTTTTTTCCCTTATACCTCTTGTTATTCTTGTTTTCTTTTTTCTTAGGATTATCAAAATGTTATTGCAGATTTAACATAAGAAATAGACCCTACCATGTTCATATATTCTCGCATTGTATATAATTTGGGGAATGAAATATTCAAGGACTTCTCCCTTGTCGATAGTCCTGCCGAAAACAGTCTGTATACATACCATAGGCCTACATAACCATAAACGCAGTAAAACTATGTTTAGGAATAAAATACTTTCCTGCACTAACTTTGCAAACACCATATTAAAATTTCAAAGCCTAAACACACACACACACACGCACACACACACGCACTCACATACACACACACACACACATTTTTTAAAAACAGTTTTTACAGTGATGTGAGATATACTATATGTATACCACATTGCAGTATATGATCTCATCTTTAATTGTTGAATCTTTTTGGTTTTTCAATATAGGGGTCACACACCATTTATTACATTATCTGAGTTCCCTCCAAGAAATGTATACATATTTGCTAGCATATATAGGCCTATTAAAATCTCATTCACGACACAAAATTGCCGTTCTTAAAAGATTGGCAGTTGTTTTTACATTTGAACGAACGAAAACGAATTCATTTGCACAAGCAACCACCTGAACCTGTCACGCTTCCTTTTGAATACCTTTTCTCCTAATTCTATACCGTTTCATGTAAATTGATTGAACATTTCGGGAAATTGGACGACCTTATTAGGCGATTGAATGCTTTATTCATTTAATTGCTTGGACGATTTGCGAAATTGGATTGAGTTATATGCAATTTGAAATATACATTTTAGAGTGCGTTCAAATTCGCGCGAAATCGAATAATCCAAAAGTTAATTCGAATGAAATTACTATTAAATTGACCGGGAAAACCTATATTATGTTCATTTTTTGCAACATCCTTTGTGAAAAAAATTGGGATTGTATAGTTGTTACTTCTGGTCACATGCTTGCTGATAAGCTGACACAGCTTTTGGCTTGGTTATAACCCATAGCATTTCTTTTTATTGTTAAAGATGCATTTTGTGATCCTAGCACCTAATTCTTTGTAGCTTTTTGTTTATGATGTCAGGAAAAGATTATTTTTTAAAATTTAGTTGATTCTAATTTTGCGTTTTCATGCTTTGCCAGCATTCGTTTTACGGTGCCACATATAGGTCACTTCGTTGTAATTTCTGTAACCGTATAGCCTCCTCATTAGAAAACGAAACTTGTATTTTTGCAGCAAAAATTATTTTAACTACAAAATATTTGCAATTTAGAAAATATTCTGCTCTCTGAAGTTTTCTGACCATATTCACAGCGACAGATGATTGTACATACTTAAAAATCAGTACGAAATTAAAAAAACAAACTTAATCAAAAACAGCTTTTTACAACAAAAAATCTTAAACACAAATATTATACCGAAGAGATTCAGGGGACCAAAATTACTATCACAGACAAAATACATCGCAATACAGGCATACCGCAACCTCTTCGTTAATGAACTGCACAAGGCAACTTTACGTGCAAGCTCGTTCAATACGAGATTGATCAGTGAAGCCTGACGTCTGCTACACAGCCTCATCTTTGGCACCAAATTTCTAAAGCACGATAGACATTTATCGCTGTAAATACAAGCGAGCACGAGTTCCACTGCAATTTTGAATTTTCCGCGCAAAGTGATATTCATAATTTGCTAGTTCCTGGCTGTATTACTAACTTTAAATAGTTATAAATGGTGTCTAAAATGAGATAAAGTTCCAAGCCAGTTGTAGTATAAAGCAAATTTCTGATAAAAAATAGTGAAAGGAAATATAAACAATTTTCGCTCCGACATATAGCTGGAAATCAACGCATCGCAACCACGCTGTATTGTTAACAAAATTGAACTCCATTGTCCTGGGCTTTGCATGGTGCATAACAAAAAAAAAAAAAAAAAAAAAAAAATTTAGTTGATTCTAATTTTGCGTTTTCATGCTTTGCCAGCATTCGTTTTACGGTGCCACATATAGGTCACTTCGTTGTAATTTCTGTAACCGTATAGCCTCCTCATTAGAAAACGAAACTTGTATTTTTGCAGCAAAAATTATTTTAACTACAAAATATTTGCAATTTAGAAAATATTCTGCTCTCTGAAGTTTTCTGACCATATTCACAGCGACAGATGATTGTACATACTTAAAAATCAGTACGAAATTAAAAAAACAAACTTAATCAAAAACAGCTTTTTACAACAAAAAATCTTAAACACAAATATTATACCGAAGAGATTCAGGGGACCAAAATTACTATCACAGACAAAATACATCGCAATAGCAGCGAATACAAGCCAAGTAAAAGTATTATCGCTACAAGACCAGTGCACACACCACACGTCCAAGGCCAATATGTGATGGTTTACATAACCTTGATCGAATAACACACCTCTCAGCATGAACTAACTAAACACTCATCACCAAGGACACAGCTCAATTAGCTGTTCATGTACAACTGACTTTGTAGACAGTGGGCATGGTGGGTATCATAAACAATACTCAATATCAAAGGGCATTCATATTTTGGGAGAGTTAGGCATACATTACATTGAGACTTCATTGGCCCGTAGTGTGTACGTCATGCATGAAAATAATAAAATGCAATATTACTTTCTTGCTTTGCCCAAAAATGAAATTGAAATTCCAAAATTACTCTATCGCAGTTTACTCAAAGACCAGACAATTTGAAACCATTAAAGCTAGCATTACATACATTTACTAGCAAATTATAACATATGCAAATGATGACATATGTAACCCTATCATTAAACAGCCAAGTTAATTGTGCAAAATATTCGCTGAAAAATATAATTCCTAACGAAGAAGGTTAAAAAGCATTCAAGCAAATCATATAATTACAGTTGTTTTGCTTTGTTTTGCTTCAGAGGTGTGATTCTTCAGGATTTTTCCGCAAATTTCATTTCAGCCCGATTCTAAGCATTTTAGGTCAATTTTGCGCTGTTTTTCATGCACAAAACTCAATCACACCCCTGTGTGTTTGTTTCGCTTTCTTTTTTGTTTTTAAATTTGTTTTGTGCTTTTAACTTCATTGAAATCCCATGATTTGGGAAAGTTCGACTTGTTGTCCACAATCAGAGAAAAACCCTCTATTTTCCCATGTTATAAAGAACATTATATATTGAAAAGAACCCGCTATTCAGATCCTCTCCTAAGGAATTTGAATCCAGTATTTTATTTTTTTTTAAAAGAGACAGAAAATTTGATGTCATTCATTGTGTAGTATTTAGATATCCCACAATTTCATCAAATAGCAGTACAGATTTCCGTATTTTTCGAATAAACATATAGTTTATATGGTATAGAATTTGTATGGGAGAGGCCAAGGAATTCCAGAAAAAAATGTTTGACCACATTTTCCAAGTTTTTTAACCTTCTTTGGAATTCCAGGAAATTGTTGACATTGGAACCCATTCCAATATTTTTAAGCTTTTAGAACACTAATCTATGCACTGTAAAAAATTCAGTTGCCACTCGTACAGGAAAATACTGTAAAAACTTCCCTAAATTACAGTTAGTATTTGGCGGTAATTTGGAATACATTAAAATACTGTAAATTTTATGTCCAATTTTCCAGGCCTATAATGACAAAATCTAAAAGTGAAGACTTTAGTCGAAATTTAATGAGTAACAACATCATTATACACCACTATGAATTTTTCAATTATACCATTAAGTACTAAAATATACAGGGGGAAATACTGTAAATTTTACAGGAAAATCCAGGCAGCAATTCTGCCAACAAAACCCCGTAAAAATATAGCTTTTACAGGTTTTCATTCAATTTTACTGTATATTTTACAATTTGACGTAATACATTTTACAACAAACTGTAAATTTTACAGTATAAGCACTGTAAAAAAATGTGGATAGGCCTACTAAGTTAGGGTGTTCGTCAGTGCTTTTTTATTCTCCACACATTCACAATCTCTGTAATAACTCACCAAATATATATATTTTTAAGCGTTTTGATTAAATTAATTTTACAGTATACTGTAAATTTTACGGTAATTTGTTGCCAGAATTGCTGCCAGTATTTTACTGTAAAATTTACAGTATTTTTTTTACAGTGTGGGTTATTTTCCTCTCTCTGTATTGGATTTCCAGGAAATTATTGGATGACTAGAGGAAATCCATTATTTTGTCGCATCTGTAATCCTATTCCTCAACCCTGTTACACACAACGGTTTCCAGGATTTCCATAAATCTCCATGGTATCGCTGTGAGGATTTCCAAATGTTTTTCATATCCTCTATGGGGAGAGGGAATAACTTATCTGGAATAGCCCATTCCAGCTCACTTCTTAATTTTCTATTTTTGTAATAGAAGATTTATTAATTATCGGTCGCTTTGTTTTTTTATGCATTTATTCATGCATGTGGAAAATTTTGGCTGGTGGGTAATTGGTAGGCCTATGTGGAAATTACTGTCATTTTGGCTTTTGTTCATATAGTGGTTGTATAAGTGGATATGATCTGAGTGTAAGAACTTGTGCAAAAATGGGTTTTTTGGTCAAGTTTGTTGTTTTTGTTTGATCAGATTTGTGTTGGAATAGTGTAGCAATACCGCACTTCCAGGAGAGTGGGATACTTTTTAAAGCACATATGTATGTTTAAAAAAAATCAACCGTACTGCAAAAATATAATTTTTGTTTGTTTAGGACACCCTTCTAGTGCAACTATTTAACTATTGTAGAAAAAGCCAACTGAAATGATATTATTGCTGTCTATGTTGTTATCTTACATTACCTGGAAAAGAGTCATTTATTTTTTTTTAAAGATAATTTGATTATGTTTTACACACTCTTTGAAAAGTGCAACTTTGAATCCTTTTGTCCTGTATGTTGCACTCTAAGGTTCTACATCTTTAACGTCCCTTAATGCCATGTTTTGTCACTTTTCAAAAATAGACCCAAAATCAGGGAGCGGACCCCTACCTTGTTTTTAGGGTAAATTGCCCTTAGATCTAACAAGAAAAATAACGCTACCTCTTTTTTGCGATGATCGTCGGGTTGGTATAGTCATTTTTCGAAAAGGTCGTTCTTCTTCTTTAACCTTCTTCTTGGGTGAAGAAAGGTTTATACCCTTTTTGGCTCTAAATAGTTTCATCTCTAAAAAGCCTTCTTTCTGTTTTACAAAGAAGTTTTGAAGGTATTTTAAGTGAAGGGTTCTTGATTAAAATTTATCCAAAGAACCATTTTCTCAGAACTCTTTGGGTTCCACAAAGAACCCCTTGAAGATTCGTTAAGGTTCTTTATAGAAACAAAACATGGTTCTTTAGCCAAGAAAGTGGTTGGTTCTTTGAAGAACTTTAAAACTTTAACAATTATTAACCAATTTTAATAAAGTTTATAAAGCACCCTTCGGGGGTTTCTTTTTATAACAAAAAGATATGGTTTTCAGCCAAGAAATACAGAAACAAAAAGGTTATAACACTGGCTTTAGCTTTGCTTAATCTTTCAAAATATACATTGAAACATACAAAAAGAACATTCCTAGGCCTATTTAAATTTGTCATGTTCTTTGGCCTATATGCCTAGCGTTCTTCCCAGAACCTACAGGATACTTCATAAGTTGCACACACTTTTTTCTAGGAGTGTATGCATATAAGAAAAATAACAATCTATACTTCTAAAAAAATGAATACTTCAACGAATTGCAGAATGTTGTCAATAGTAGCTTTCTTCTGACACCATAGTTTGACCACTTCCAAGTGAAATGACTGATTAAACACACTCACATCGCAGGAACCCCTGGCCAAAGCTCTGTGAAGGTATACACAGTTGCATATAACATAATAGGATGTTTTATGATATTGCAATATCATATATGTTGGGTCAATGGAGATGGTTTCTCAAGCAACCACTTGGAAGTAAAATCTTAAGTAGTTCTACACTCTTACGAAAAAAAAGGTGCGAAAGAGGTTCTAAACTTGTCCTCTATATGGACCCCTGTAAGGTTCTTCAACGAACCAAAAATAGTTCTTTAACTGCTGTATAGCACATTTTATGGTTCTGTTAGGAACCTTTTTGGGTTCCATTCTTGAAGGTTCCATATAGAGGACAAAAAAGGTTCTAAGCCGTATTTCTTTCTTAGAGTGTATGTAATAATATCTTTGAGATGATGATTTAGAATTTTCTGTCGTGCTCGACAGGAAAATCAAAGCATGCTTTTTTATGGGGACAATTACCATAGCAGCAAGTTCAAAACATATTTTTTTGTTTTCTTTTCTTCTTGTTTGTCCAATAAACCTGAAACGTCCGGAGATGTTCTATACCCTCAGCGCAAATCAGTAGAAAAGTAAAAAAATATCCCCACTCTCTTAAATTGTTAATCACTGGGAAAATTTTTGGATAAATGAATGCCACTGACCAAACAAAATTTAAGCATGTCATATCCTTTGGAGTTACATTAAAACATTGTATATTTGTAATTTAGTCCAAGGGGGAAATTGCCTTTTTCTCGTATGAAAAAGCTGCAAAACCTTTTTTTTTTTTTTTTTTTTTTTTTTTTTTTTTTTTTTTTTTAATTTTATATTTTTAAAGCAGTGCCCTCACGCATAAACAAATAAAGGTGTTATGGTAATGTTATTTTATTAATTAAAAATATACTTATCTTTCTCAATGTTGGTGATAGCTTTTGCATTTGTCATGTTTTTCAGTTGTTAAATTGATGAGCAATTTTTTACCATATATAGTTGCAATTAATAATGCTACGTCCCCGCTGTCATCAATTCCTCACAATGTATTTAATTCTTTTCCATGCAGTATTCACAAGAGGTTTTAGCTCTCCAATTGCTTCACAAAAGTTTATAAATTATTTCGAGTTGCTTGTGTATAGAATGCTGATCACCTCGTGATATGGACGGCAATTACTGCTTCAACGCTATGGTGTAGACCTCGATGGGACCCATCACAGGCCGTGGTGGCGCATGTTATCGCATCCGAGATCAAACGGAAGGTTGTGGGTTCGAGTCCCATCCACAGCAAGGTCTTTTGCCATTATATTCTCACGTCCGCGCGTCATACTTCTCACATTATGTATTTAATTCTTCATGGCAGTAATTCACAAGAGTTTAAGCAGCCCAATTTTCTCACAAATATATATATATATATATATTGAATGTATTGAGGAAGAAGTTGAAACAGGTTTTGTAGCTTCATCTACACCCGCGCAATACGTTTTTACACAGAAGACACAAGTATATCTCGGTAAAGAGACCACCCACACACATAATTATTATTTATGTTATTAATTAACTGCTAGTTCGAATAATGTTATTGAGTGTAATAACTTCCGGAATCAACGTCACAGCTTCAAACGCAAATAAACAACACAAAACAAGGCAACTAAACAAGAATGCAAAGAAGGGCCATTCTTCAAAAAGTAAACCTTTTTGATAAAAATGAAGTTTATGGTAGTGCAAATTTCTTTACATTATCACGTTAATCTTCCTTCCAAGTTTCCTGCATGATATTGTTAAACAATATTTTCAACTCAAACACCCTCATTTGCATAAATGAACATTTTTAATATTTTGGGATAAAAAAGTAATATTATTACACCATTTAGCTTCTTTAGTTTTATATTAAATAGCTTTTCATTTTTGTTTGAAATACTGCCTTAAGTATTGCATGGACTTCAATTTTCAAAATTATATTGAAAAAATACAAATTTATAGGAAATAGACAAGTAATTAAGAGAGAATTTTAATTGACTTTGGTATGTCACACACGTGACCAAAAATAGTGATATAAATTTGCTAATTACCAAGTAAAGTTTGCTTGTTACTTTAAATTACCAATATTTTGGTAATGACAACATACCAATGTCTTCCTGAAATAAATATAAGAATGCAAGTACATATTCACAGAATTTTACAGTTGAAGTTTGAAATCTAAAAAACCCTTTTTGTCCGAGGTTACAAACGTGACCGAACTTTATTTGACAAAATAATCAATCTGGCGAAAGTGGAAACATTATTTTTGGTAAGGTTTGGTCTAAAGGTTTTTCATTATACAAAAAGTAATAACAGGTTGGTTAGTTGGCAAAACAGCATTGGGTTGAAAATCAAAATTTCCCATTTTTGGGTCACAAATGTGACCGAAGAATGGCCCAGAACTGGTATCTACCCCACCTACCCCTTATTCTGTAGAAGAGAAATAATGTTCTTATTTGCGTGTGAATCACCTATGCTTCCAAAAGTAGGTTTTACATACACCTAGATGTGGATGGCTACTGAGGTAACGAATTAAAGTTGCCCGAGGGCAACTAGAACTGAAAACATATGCTGTTTAATTTCATTTTATTGTGTTAGGTATAAGGCCTACATGTATTGCCTTATATCAAAAAATTTCGAGGTCAGTGTATAAATGGATTTCACCATATAGACGTACTAGCGTTTCACATCTCTAAATTTGCCATGGTTGCGCTGGTTGAACAAAACTACAAGTTTAGATGACAACACGAGGAGAATATAAATTATCGAGGATTGGATTGGCTTTGCTCAGATATTTCCTGAGGCGAATGGGCTCACAGTGGGAGTATAGGTTTTCCCCGCCTGAGCTTGCAACCGGCCTGATGGGACAATAATGTACGACAGGATTGTTTTTGTTCAGGAGGCAAATGAAATTGTCTTTACTCGTGTATTAAAATAGATTTTTTTTTTCAGTATGGTGCATCTACGTTTATGTATTAATTTAATCATGTTATGTATGTAGGCCCATTTAACTCTTTTCCATTGTGACATTAAAACATTTAATTACGAAAAAAGATTTGTCATTTTTGTGGGTGCCTATAAAGTAATTTATATTTCATTGTTCCAACGTGTGGTGTGGGGAGAAACTTATTTAGGATCATGTGCCCTTCACCTTTCCAATGATGAATTCTCAATTCCAAGGTAACTTCATCTCAACCCTGATCTCACCTACTGGAATTTACAATGAAATGTGCCCTTTTGGTATTTGAACATTGTGTATTATATATACCTAGAACCCGGGGTTGGGGCAACCTATATTCAAAGGTGGATTGATGCGTGAACCCTTTTGTAAAGATATTCTTCTGAAAACACGGGTTTAGATCTGTATTGTGTATATATAGACATCATGTCATATATTTTGAATTTTTGAATGTTAAAAACTGCAGGGATATTCTCTAGCAATATAAACTGGTTCATGTTACAAACGCTCTGTCATTCCTAGAATAGAAAGATATGCCATTAAATTAATGTTCATGCTGACACCTTTGATTGTTCTGGTGTCGACCATTTTTTTTGCTATATTGGGGAGTAAGAATAAAAATAATTGGGCTTAAAAACCAGTTTCTTGGATATTACTGCCACTCCTCCAAACTCATTTTACTTACCCTGTAGATCCTCAATAGACTCACAACTAAGAACTTTCATTTCAAATTTCTCCACAAAATTATTGCTACAAATTTATTTTGTTTAAAATTGGCGCTATAACTTTGGTGGTGATGATATCGAGGCTCTTGAGCACCTATTTTTTCAATTGCTGGATCGTCCAATCCTTTTTGATACAGGTATGGTAACGTGGATAAGATAACAAAACTCACTGTGACATTAGTTACAGTATGGAAATATATATTTTTTATTGTGTTTAAATAGGTAATGGCCCTCCACGGCAATGTGGTCATATTTCTAGCCAAGCAATTTCTTATTAAGTGTGAATGGAAAAATACACCCTAGATTTAATACTTTTACTCCTAAATTGATATGTATATCAAACTGGAAGACATAATTGCTTAAAAAACTACCATTCTTTATCATGCAGTCCTTTTAAATAGGGTCAGGTTAGCTTTTACGCATTTGATGCAATAATTGTACGTACGGCTCGACGCACTGAGCCGAGGGATGTGTCTAAATGAAGGGATAATTGGGTGTGTGGTCGGTCGCGGATTTGTGGGTATTTTTTTTTATTAATGGAAAAGTGATCTATGCATTTTTGTATACATGGGAGCATCAAAGATTTTATATTCCAGGTGCCCAGACCGTTCAAAATTGGAGATGGGGTTTTCTAGGTGTTTGTGCCCCCTAAAAGGCTGAGAATTGGTCTTTTTAGTGACCACCTTGTACTGCCCAGCGATTCTTACCGTGTTAAGGTGCAATTTTCATGGATGGATCATGTTGGATGGACCCCCCCCCACCCCCCCCCCCATTGTCGAAGCATGCACGGAACAAAATACACTGTCTGGTTTGCCTGGACATTTTTAGATTTTTCATAAGGTGGTTTCTGCGCTCTTTGGTTTTTTGGTGGATTGATTGGGGTTTGATTGATTGAATTTATTATTGCATGAAGGAATGAATAAAGAATCAATCATTCATCATTCACCACTTCACCATTTTCTCCCAGTCATGATCTCCTTTTCACACTCTCCTCATGGCTTTGTTCAAGGAGTTACGCTGTATAGTTTTTAATAGAGTGCACTTCAAAAACGACTTAAATCTCAAATAACTGCTTTATGAACTTTGTACGTAATAACTTGCTTGTGGTATATCAAATCTCCTGATATTTTTATGCCATCTGCGTATGATCTCAGTCAAATTTGTGGAAAATATAAAATGCATTGGTATAAGGTTTTTAACCATATTGAAGAAATTAAATATAAAAAAGTCCTTTTTTTTCCAAAAAAATGCTAAAAAATTTTGTACCCTAGCATCCTAAACTATACCTTAATTGGTATAATCTTGTAGAAAATTTGATTGGCTTTTTAATGACGTAACTGCACTTTTTTTGGAGGTTGTAATCAAAAGTTATACATCAAAACATGTTTTTAGGTAAAAAAGGACTCTTTTGGACGCCATCTTGGTTTTTATTTTTTCGCAAGAGGCTTATTTAATCGCACATCACTTTTCCTACCCCCCCACATATCACTATGCATGAGGGGTCAAAATTTTAGAGCAGAGGCTGTAAGTCAAACCTTTTTTAAGCGAGATACGATTGATGGCTCCTGGACTATTAAAGAGATATGTGCTATACGCTTTCGATGTGTGTGGTAGAAGACTCCAACAATGACTAAAAGCACGTCCATTAAGTCCACAATTAAAAAAAATCGCTACCCTTTCCATTAGCCAACCATTATCCGTTTACCACCATAAAGATCAGAATACTCATTTTTTTTGCAACTAATCAGTAGGTATACTCTACTAACCTTCATGACATTGATAAAAGCCTAATCCTTATGTAAAGATATTCACCAATCCGCGATTCAGAATTTCACGAACGAATAATTCGGAAATAGCATATAATAAGAAACAGAAATTCCACTGGAAATCAAGACAGCAATTGCGGTTAAATAGTTTTGGTTTTAGACGAAAAAATATTTTATTCATTTGCATAAAAGGTGTTTATAAATATACACGTGCCTTTCTTATATTTGGAAATGAGGCGTTACTACATATTTGGCATATAGAGCAGGAGAAGAGTATTATAGGGGCCTTAAGGTCCTTAAGGAGTTCGTTTACCCCCACATATCATAAACGCTACGGAAACCTAGGATACACTTTGTGCGCTCAACCATTAAAACACAATAGGGCCTTTTATACACTCGAGTTAGCGTCTTTTAAATAACAACGATGTTACTTGTGTTTAAAGTTTCCGTTTACGTAAGCAAATGGTTAAAAATATTTAAACGCGTTTTGCTTAAACGAAATTTTAAATTACGACGATTTAAGCTAAAATTACGTTTAACTAAACAAGTTTCTGGAATACGGGCCTATGTTTTTTCTTTCTGTTTCCAGAGGTAGGTTTTAAGCATAGGACCTAATCAGAGCTGTAGGGGACACAATAACTATCACGTTGATACACGTGCACATAAATCTTAGCATGGTCAGGCAAGGGACATCCCGTCACTCCCGGTCCCACCAACCCAGCAAACATACCTTTTTCACATAACATATTTCAAATGTCGGATAAATATTTTACGAAAACATTTGCTTGCATCAGTAAATGTTTCAGAGATGTTGCTGAAATGATTTCTACTGATATTTTTTTCCTGAAATTTTCAAACATATTTAAAAATGTTATCAAGATGTTGTTTTTATCGTAATGTTTATGAAACATTTTTTGAAATGTAATCAAATACAATATTGCTATTGTCTACAAAACATTGTAACCGTACAGTGATATCACCTTATGCAAATGTTTTAAAAATAACTTGATGATATTGTTTACATAATGTTTTCCAAAAATTGTGCAGATGTTATTAAAATGTGCCGTTGAAATTTTTTTTGAAACATTGTAAGCAAATATTGCAACAATGTCTTTATCGCAATTTGCAAATATTTAAATAATCATGATGCTGATTTCTTGCATTTTCTAAACGTCGTTTAAATGATGTATCAAAATAGGATGTCCATTTTTTTTTTAACATACGGCCCAATATATTATTGTCCTGTGACTGTACAACTGTTTAGGTATATTACTCAGTAACCACACTCACATTTTTTCATAACTTCTATAAACATTTTAAGAAATTTACTTGTTAAAAATGTTAATGGAATGTTTGCTGCAAACATTTCACTAAACAATTTTATTCGATATTGCCAAATGCTGTTTAATTGGTTTAGTGAAATCAAATTCCCGAAATTTTTTTAATAATAAAATAACAAAGCATTGCCCACCCTATGAAATGTTTCCTTGAAATATTTTCATGTTTATAGCAAATTACAACTCTATTTGTTTATGTTTTGATGTTAGGCAAACATTTGATTTTAAAACAATCATCATGGCTAACCGCAGACCACTAGATACTAAAAATACAGCAACAAAAAAATAACATTTTGTATAGATACACCAATATATATTTGAAGGTTTTATTAACAAAAAAAACAGAAATAACAAAATAGGTGTTTTATATTTTAGCTGTGGCTAAGTGGATATGCATTCAATACTCACCAAAAAGGACAAGGTTCTGATAGAAAATAACATGTTTTTGTAAACATTCGTTGAGTATAATACACTAACATTCTACGTAACACGAAGAAGATGTTTTTTGTTCTCACGAAAATTACTTCATTTAATTAATTAATTGCATGATAATGGTTTGATAAATGTTTTCAAATATCATGTAACATCTGCATAGAAGGTTTTGCAAAAATGCTTCATACCAAGTCCCAACCATAAATTTTTTATGTTTGTGAGACATTGTTAACAACATTTTCATAACATTTTTCGAATATTTTAGAACATTCACGAACGGTTGTGTTTGTTGGGAACTTGTCATATCCTATAGCAGAAACGGCCCTTGGAAATTCTACACTTTTTTATTACGTTAGAGTCACGGGGGCATACCTGCTAACGAAACTTGTCATGTTAATATGACTTC
>JAMKCH010021658.1:0-21425 GCA_023653785.1 Ophioderma brevispina
TGATTTCTTTGGCGCCGTATTCAAATGTAACGCAGGACAAGTGTTGAATGATAATGTAGAATACTTAAGATTTATTGAAATTAACAGGATATATTTATAATGGAAAATTTTAATGCTTTATCTGTTATCCAGCCCTATACAGCATGTATTTTGGAAGTTTTACTACGTGGAAATCACGCAATTTGAAAAGAATGCTGCAAATTGTTGCTTCAAGTCTAAAATTGATTGATATCTTGTTTCATTTTACAGTCTTACCCAACGATCTAAGCAGACATTTTCATTTGGGGAGGGGACCAGGCGATGGGAACCATTTAACTTTTGAGGCATCACTAAAACACGGTTTGCAAAGGTGAACACGGTAACCTGTCAATACTATAATTTTTTTTCCTGATCTCTATTGGGGCCAGGAGGGGGCAAAGATTTTGAGTGCGGATCCCCCTTACCCTTACCCCTCCCCTCCCCTCCCCTCCCACGCCCTCACCCACAGACTGATTACGTCACTGGTGTTCCCTGATCTATTCCAAATATGTAATTAATGGAGGATATGCTGCCAATCCCAAAGCTGAGCGTAAAACCAAGAGCACTCTTTGGGTTACTCTAGCGTGTAACTTGTTCGGTCTTTCACATTGGATACTTTCACTTCTGCAGCTGTAACTTTTGAATGCGTTAATCAATTTTAATGCCGTAATTTTTATATGAGAGCTAACAAAACAAGGAATGGATTACAAAAAGAAAATATATGAATAGCACAGAGGGTTTTTCCATGAAAAATCGCTCAATTTGGTTGTACTTTTTTTTGACTCGCCCTGATAACGTTAAGAAAATGGCTACCTTCTTCTTCTCGAGTTGTGTACAATTTGTATTCATGCCCCTTTGGGGTGAGTATTATTTTGTGGTCATGACTTTTTATACAAATCAGGATTTATCTCTCTCCTCATTGTCATATACAACAATACAAAAACAGTCAAGCGTACTAAAATACGTGTTGTGCAGACAGGTTAATACACAACACGATAAGCTTGACGGAACATGGCATCGTAGGCAGAAGTGTGTGAGTTTTTTTACATTCGTTCATGCAAACGTACACCTGTTTTACATGGACGTACATGTATGTAACTATATGAAAAAGGAGACGCAGTCTGTCTCATAAACATAACGTGTCTCTCGCAAGTAACTATATCAGCTTGGTAAGATCAATCATGGAGAGATCAATAGTATCAAATACAGTGTGATCCTATTGATAAACTCTAGCAAAGCTATTTCAATTCATATAACACCCGTACCGATAAGGCAGTAGTTGTAGATCATCCGCTGGAACATATTGGATCCTATTTGTTGGACTCTATTTTAACATGGTATTAACTCAAAAATTAGGTAAAACCTATTCACTAGCTTTGTTGCGATATTATACGAGAACCGAACGTTAATATCTTCATTGATTCGGGCATGACTGGAAATCTCCTAGAATGTGGCTTCAAATAGTTCTATGCTGTATGGAAAGATAAAAATTGCAACAAGGTAAGCTAACTATATATAAATATTTACTAAACATAAAACAATTTATAATAAATTAACATTTATTACTATTTTAAAAGAGAAGCAGAGGTAAGTATTGGACCAGATGTTGATCTGAATTTATTTTGATTTATTTACTGTTCTGTATCGCTATCGATGAGACTTTCAAGATCTAGATCCGCTAGTGAAATGGTCTGGATGTGATCCCTTAATGACGTTATTGCTCGAAATTCAGGATCCGCCAGAAAAAACGATTTGTTCATATTATTGGAGCATGATTGGACATACCCGGTTGTCGAAGGTTGGCGCGGTTGGCAAGAGAGCGAACATTGAAATAAATTAACGTTTTCTATTCATGAATACCACCATGAATAGGTGCAATAAGTGGTTATTATTCCAACGAATTTGACAATTCTGTATCTAAATAAGAATCTTTTTAAATTAATATAATAACACCATTTAGTTCATTTTAATGATCTTGAATCTTGTCACCACCAAAATTTCCGTGGTTATGAAATCGTTGTTTCAAAAGACGCAAAACAATTTGCAAAAAGACGGAAAAGGCTGATGATCCTGGACTTGCATCATACACTTTATAAACTTACAGGTGTCATAAAAAAAGGTGGTTGCAAGAGATAAACTCCGATTTCTCTAAAAACTGCTGAAGCTGTGATTTCATTTTCATTGAGGAATTTAATTATTACTCTTTTGTATAAATTGTGCAAATGCCTCATGACAATCCGCCCTCGCAAACCAGAGATATTAACGATTATTTAGAGACTGTTTTTCATCCATTCCAATGGGATTTATTTACAGTTAGGATTGATTATCGGTACTTTAGATAGATTGGGGTCTCAATAGCATGCATTGACTAATGATAACCTCAGAACGGAACCTGTAGGATGATAGCGACAAACTTAATACAGGGCCGTACATGAACAAATGTCTTACATAGACTCTAATCATTAACTTTTAAGCTGAAGCCTGACAATACTCATTTTTAAAGGTGTTACCTGTTGGAATATTACATTGTCGGTGGGTGTGCATGGTATATAAATGCAAACGAGTTTATAGAAATCAATGGATGTTTAAGAAATTTTGATAGTCAATTTTAAAGTAAAAAACTTAATAAATGTGTGATCCTCTTAGCTAAGTTCAATGAAAATGAATGGTCATTTTCCAATTGTGTTATTTATACAACCTTCCCAAAACGGAAACGTCAAGAAAAACGTACTGGTATCTGTTGTGTCATACACATGGTTGGTATAGGTGGCAGGCCAACACCGGCCATGCCAGACAGGGTTCCTATCACTAAAGCTATTTTAAGTTTGTTCTGTTTAAAGAAATGTTGATAATGAGATTTCAACACATGTGCCACTTATTTACAAGTTCATAATTGTGGGGGGCGATTGTGCTGATCATAATTATTAGAATGCCGACTGTAGGCTTTATAGTCATTGAAGGTTATTATTTCTAATGCATATTGCCATTTAATAACTAAAAACTAAATATTTTTGGGCATTTGGTTGTTCCTCAATTATTAATATTTATGGTATGCCATCATAAGCAGTACATTTAATGTGTTGGAACTCGTTCACCCGGCAGCAGAACGGACAATGATGTTTGTTAACTGTGTAAATCAATTGGAATGGGTGGAAAACAGATGGCCTTTAATTAATAATCCATCATATATCTGGCTTGCGTGGGCGGATTGTTATGGAGATTTGCACAATTCTACAAAAAGTTATAATTAATATCCTCCATGAAAATGAAATTCACTTTTTGCGGACACCCGTATGCTCTCGACGATCCCTAACATACACAAAAACTTGCTATTTTAGGCAATCCTGTATTTTTTATGGGTGTTGACAAATAACGTCATTTTCCTATATACGAGGGACGATTTAGCAAGGTTAAAATGAAATTGTTGTCAGCACATACAAGGGTTAATATTTTCTAATGTTGCTATTGTTTGTTACATGTATGTGTGCTCAATATCAGAGTGGTCCAAAACAAAAGTTTACACTTTTTTACGTCTGTAAATTCTCAAAATGTGGGTAGATATATCAAAATAGTTGAGGGTATTGTCAATTACAATATTTTGTGCGAACCTGGTGAAAACGGCGTTGAAATAAAGCTCAAATTACAAAAGGGCTGTCATTTTGCACACACCGTTAAGTCTATGCCACTCTGTTGGCGATCCCGAATTACATCCAAGATGATACAAACATGAACAGTGCACTCCGTCATGGTACTTGGTATTTCATAATAATAATAAGAATTAATGCATCTCAAATTACATCCACTTTCCTTGTATAAATATACAAATAAAAACGGTTGCAAGATTTCTTCTTTATGATCTGTCCCAAACCATGAAAAAGGTAAAGTACAAGAGAGTAGATCAGTCTTGACAAAAAAACACTTGCAAGTCTCTTCCCCCATGAAAATAATCTTAATTATAATGTAAATGCATTTCCAGTTCAGTTTCACGGTTGGACTATTCTCTATTCATTTTCAAACTACGGTGTCATAAATCAAAATTATAAACATCATGCCTGAAGGAAAGGGCCACCTGTGTCACAGTGTTGGAATCTTCATGGGAAACCTAATGCATTCATAGTACCAGAAAGCATACAAATTAAAGGCCAAAACAAAACGTGTTCAAAAACAAGTGGAGAAGGGAGTGAAGAATTCAAACCTTTTGTCATACCAGGACATGCCTCACTCACAGATGATCAAACTAACCCACACGCAATTACTATCATGCGTGACACAGGTTGTGCTCAAACTTAATTCGGGAAGATTCACTACCCTTTTCAGAAAAAATCATCCACACAGACTGATATACTGATTAAAGGGGTTGGGATGGAGTTTTCAAAAGTGCCCTCAACCAAATTAACTTGAAATCAGAACTAGTTTCTGGAAAGGTCAGTAGGGGTTAGGCCTAAATTGCCAATCGCGGTGTGTTCCATGCTTACTGGGAATGATTAGCTGGAGTTAAAGTAATGCCAGATCCAATTGTGTCCACAAAGCTGGTGTGTCAAAGAGGAAAATGAAGAGGAAAATACTCTTTTTCCTGCCGGTGCGTTACAAGGGCAGAGTAAACAAATCTTCACAAGAGATAAGATGTAGTTGAACTACAGATAAACCAAAACCACCAAAAGAACCAAGAAAAGAATGAAAAAAAAAAATTTCAGATTGGGATGATACATTTTTCTCAAGTTTTGATGACAGTTCAGTATTAGGTGAAGTTAGAGAGTGTAATTCGACCCGATCACAAAAAACAAGTTGAGCGAGGAGCAAAGAAAAGACCAAAACTCACTGAATTTACTTGAAAAGTCATTGCCCAAACAGGAAGCTCAAAAATCCTGTGTGCTTTTTTGGAAGAAAATGGCATTTTGAGAAGAAAAATATAGACCTCCAGATGTTTCGCCTGAAGATGACTGGAGAGTGTACCTCAGATAGTTGTACCTCAAATTTAACAGAAAGAGGTAATCAGTATTGCACATGATAACCCAATTGCTGGACACTTGGGGATATGTAAGACTCATGATAAAGAATTTAACTCATTTGGGGGCCCACACTCAGAAGATGGTCAATGAATATGGCCAAATCATGGCTACATGTCAGGTAGAGGCAACAATCAAAAATCCCACCCGCGCCAATGAAACAATTCCAGATTTAGGAGCCATTCAGTAGAATTATAATTGATTGTGTAGGCCCTTGTGCCAAAAACAAAATTTCAGGAAGACAGTATTTGTTGACTATAATGTGTGCATCATCCCGCTTTCCAGAAGCGATTCCACTAAGAAATATCAAAGCACACACTACTGAGGAAAGCACTAAGTTCTTTACACTAGTTGGCCTACCAGGCTCAATCCAATCAGATCAAGGTTCTAATTTCATTTCCGGACTATTTCAGCAAGTTATTCATGAATAGGGGATTTCGCAGTGAAATCTTCTGGTACCATGCTGAATCCCAAGGCGCACTGGAAAGTTTCACCAGACCTCAAGAATTGATGAAAAACTTGTGTTAAGATTCCAAGGATTGGATGGGGGATGTAATCCCATGTTTGCTGCTAGGGAAGCGGAGCAAGAATCACTAGGATTCAGCGGGCTTTTGAATTAGTGTTTGGACACCAAGTCCGAGGACCGTTACAAATTCTCAAAGAAAAATGGTTACAAACTGACATTGAATTGTTCTCTTAGACAGATTAATCTGGATTTAATTCAAGGACTACAAGGCATGTGAAAATTGTAGGGACAATTTGACGATAGCCAAATTCAAATGAAACAGGGGTATGATAAAAAGGCCAGGGAGAGAGTTTTGAAAAGGGGATAAAGTTTTGGTATTATTTCAATTCTGGTCCATTGCAAGCTAGATCAGTGGTCAATATGAGTTGAATCCAAGGTCAGTGATGTAAACTATGTTGTCAAAACGCCAGGTAGGCGAAATACAACGCCAATTGGTCATAATTATATGTGAAAAATATGTTGATAGGGGGTGAAACCAGCACTCAAAATCAGTGCCATGACAATTCGACCAATGGTGATAATTGTAAACAAAGAGGAAGTACATGTACCTGATATTCAGAAAACCACAAAAAGGTGATGCACAGCCTACTGGTTGTCAACCCAAACTTACACATTCAGAGTGTCACCAATTTGGAAAACAAAAATAGGCACCTGGACAGGTCAAAACAGGGTGAACTTACAAATTTGATGACAAGTTGATCATTGTTCTGATGTTCCTTACCAAAACAAATGTGCGTGCACATGACATAGATGTGGGTGATGATACTCCTATCAAACAACACAATATAGGTTGAACCAGAAAAAGGCCAAAATCTGAAAGAAGAGGTAGACTATATGTACAGAACACTATATTGCAACCAGCCATAGCGATTGTAGTCACCATGTGTAATGGTACCGAAACCCGATGGGTCATACCGCGTGTGTCAAGAATTTTTCGGGCGGACAAATCTAAAATCCAAAACAGATTCGTACCCAATCCCATAGAATTGATGCATTGTATTGATAAGATGGAATGCAATGGTTAGCAAGTTTGATTACTTAAAGGGTACTGGCAAGTTCCACTGACAGAAAGGCAAGAGCAAATTTCAGCATTTGTAACAACCTTTGGCTGAAAAATGCTCCCGCCACGTTCCAAAGATTGGTAAAACAAGGTAATTCTGAGGTAGATTGGTTAGGAGATATTAGATGATTTGGCTATTGTACTCTGAGCTGGAAGACCACATGAAACAAGCCACAAATTTGTTGAACAATTGTCAAAAAGCAAATCTTAACTGTCAATTTAGCAAAGAGTGATTTTGTTGTGCCACAGTCATATATCTAGGTCACACTGTGGGTCAAGGGCAGGTAAAGCCAATCCAAGCCAAAGTTAGAGGCGATTAGACAAAGTTTCCATCACCTACAAACAGGAAAGAACTGCTGCATCGGAGATTCTGGGTATGGCAAGGATATATATAGGAAATAATGTCCTAATTTTCTGTTATTGCGCAGCCAATGACAAGCCTGCTCAAAAAGAATACCAAATTTGTTTGGTCTGATTGCATGCCAAGAAGGTTTGACAAATTAAGGTATACAAAGCTCACCATTCTGACAGCACCTGATTTTCAGACACAGTTCAAGTGATGGTTAGATGCTAGTGATGTGGATGATTAACTGGCAGTGCTCGCACACGAGGGCGAGACAAGGTTGAGCATCCACTTTGCTACTTTTCGAAAAAGTTCAATAAGCATCAGCGAACTATTACTCAACCATTGAAAAGGAGTGCTAGTTGCTGCTAGCCTTACAACACTTGAAGTGTGTACTTGAGCTCACCTAAACACCCAATACTTGTGTATACGACCACAATCCACTCACTTTTCTCCACAAAATGAGAACCAAGATCAGAGACTGCAGATGGAGTTTAACCATGAAAGGTTATAACTTGGACATCAAACATATTAAAGCGCAAGGACAATGTAATTGCCGATTCCCTTTCAAGAGTCAGCGAAATGCGAACTCTCTCATGCTACATATGTAGTAGCTTAAAGTACAGACTAAAGAAAGTTTTAAAATACTCAAACTTTTTACTTTAAGGGTGGAGGTGTGACAGACTCCTGAATATTATATTAATTTTCTGTATTATATTAAATAAGTTATGTCAACTTTATCATCTTAATTATGGTGAGAGAACTGGAAAATATGAAAACTTGGCAATGTGTTGTGCAATAAGCATGACGTATCTGATTGACCCATTCTAAATGGATAGAGTTGAGAACATCCTGGAACATGGTCAGAAGGACGTTCGCAGTCAACAATAGAAGCCCAGTGTCTTATCATCTCCGTTCTAAGAATTGGACAAGGGTTCTTTGTCACTATCGGAAGGCAAGATTGCACAACCTGTTGATGAACAATATAAAACTTGTGTAAATGCTATGTCAAAACACTTCGAGCACGGTGTGGAAGATTGTGGACTTCCTTAAACATGTTTCAGCGAACTGAGAAGATGGTGAAATTCGGACTGTCTTCGCTTGTTTTTTTATGTTGCACAATTTGCTTGGACAAATTATGTTTGCAAGTTATTTCTCTTTGCCTGTTGTCTCAAGAGATTTCACGAGTGTAGACTATCAAATAGAGGTGGAGCACTTTGCCTAACATTTGATTTTATGAAATGGTATTATATTTTTATAACCATGTTCTGGACAATTTCTAGAATTGTCAGAGCTGCTCAAAATTTTTATGCCTTGGCAAAAAACAAAGGTGAAACATTACATTCCAGCAGAGTTTCTTCTGTACCAGTGACGTTCACCTTTAACGCACTGAGTTACCTGTACTGGAACAGTATACACGAGTAGCAGGTATTAATTCCAGTGTTTTCCAAGTCTACGAGCCTTGCATAATAATCGGCCGGCTAAGCAAAAGGACTTGGCGATTTTTCGCGAAACTAGTAGAACTGTACCAGCAAGAATGGTGTCGCCAGATTTTATGTGGACCTGATTCTTCAGAGACTGGTGCGCACCAACAGAATGAACTGTGAAAGTAAATGAGATGTGTGTGTTTAATGTGATTTTTAAGTAGGTAAGAAATATATTAATTTTTTGCATAGGTATATGTTTATTGATCCGAGTTAATTTATGTAAATATTCAATCAGTACTTCGAATTTACATCTTGGTCAAGTCAATCTTCTTACAAATAGTCATGTGAATTTTGTTGTACGAACCACGGAGGTTACTTTTCTGACCTTGAGTACGTCTCATAAACAAGGGCCTCCGTATCTTTTTCCGTCAATTGTCAAAGTTTACGTTTCGTTTGTTACTGTTTTAGAATTCTTTTCAAGAACGTCGTACACCGCAAGTGAAGCAGATCCATATTAACAATCGGGAATAGAGCGGACAGGGCAGCTGAATAATCTTGCAACAGTCGGTAAGTTGGTAATAATAATAATAATAATAATTTTACTAGATTGAACCATAGGGCGAAAATTTAATAATTCATTAGGCAATAATGAGCCTTTATTATTATGCTAATTAATTAATATTCATGTTTCTTGTTAGCCAATGAGATTGTCCTTCATTTGCATAAATTAATATTCATATCTTTTGACGGAATAAAGCGCAAACAAAGGATAACGTTAAGGCGAAAAAAATTTCGCCCTAACGTCGAACTCTGTTTAACAAAAGAGAATTTCGCCCTAGCGTAGGATATAGTGATATAACACTAATAATAATAATAATAATAATAACTCTAACATGATAGTTAGGGGAAGGTTTAAATATTCATTAGGTTATAATGAGCTCTTATAGTTATTTAATTCATATTCATATCCTTTGTTATTCTAGTGGATTAGCCTTCATTTGCATAAATTAATATTCATATTATTTTGTTATCTAAAACGGAATAAACCACAATACAAAGGGAGGCGTTAGGGCGAAATAATGATAATAATAATAATAATATTAATAATAACTTCGAAAATCATGTTAGGGAAAATTGCATTATTCATTAGATTATAATGAGTTGTACTACTACTAGGGGAGCCAGGACCATCTCCCGAACTAAACCAAACTAACTTTTTAGGTTCCTTTTATGACCCAAAAACATAATCAGGGTGTTCCCAAAAATTAAAAGTGGCCCCAAGGGGGATTATTCAAGATAGCGTCCAAGACGTTCAGGCGATTTTGAAATTCGTCTTAACGTAAGGTGAACTATAATAATAATAATAATTACTTTAAAATGATACTTAAGGTGAACATTTTATTATTCATTAGGCTATAATGAGCTCTTATTATTATTTAAATTAATATTCATATCCTTTGTTATTCTAGAGGATTACCCTTAATTTGCATAAATTAATATTCATATCATTTGTTATCCAAAACGGAATAAACTGTAATACTGTGGGTTGGGGGAAAACGTTAGGGGGAAACGAAATTTCGCCCTAAAATCTTAATTAGAGCGTAATAGTCATTTTTCTCCCTAATCTACTAGATAAGCTTATAAATGTCACTACTTTTGAAATAATTTACACTAATCAACAAAATTGCATGTGATTTAACATTTGAACCTCCAAATGGATTTCTTTGGATTTACGCAGAGGGATATCTTAAATGTATCTCGCACTTTTGTCAACATAATGTGACAAAGCTTGTTTTATATCTAAAAGAAAAATTAACTCAAACTATATCAGTTAATTAAAGATTAATTATAGGATGGTGCATTGGGGGCACATGTGGTGCAGTGGAGCAGCGCTCGCCTCATAATCATAAGGTTGTGGGTTCGAGCCCCGCTGTCGCCAATGTGTTGTGCACTTGGGCAAGGCACTTTACCTCGCTTGCCTCTTCCACCCAGGAGTATAAATGGGTACCGGTGTCATAAACTACAGTGCCCGTGTGACTGAGTGTCCTACCACCCATCTATCTATTGTGTTCTCCATTGAGTGCTGTATGCATCATTTGTTTCAGCACTGTACCGAAATGATCTCGTTTACAAGGTCACGGTTTATTCAGTACATGTTGCTATGGTAGCGAGGACACTCTCTCATGGGGGACACTCAATTTCTTTACACCGGCATGTGCTGGGAATGCAAAACAGACTCGCTGTGCGGGAGGAGTGGCGAACCCCCCACAGCAACATTATATGAGGGAGTCTAGCCCAAACGCCAATGACAGAGAGATGGGCACTCCGCCTGCGGGCGCACCATTTGCATTTTTTTTTTTTTTTGCATTTTGGGTTTGGCTTGAGTGGACAATTTGTCAAAGCATAATGATAATAATAATATAGGTATTTATATAGCGCCTTTAACAAAAGATCAAAGCGCTGTACATCAAGAAATGAAGTAATGGCCTAAATCATGGCGCAACGACAAAAAGGGCCACTGCAATGTATAAAGCGATGTACTACAAGTATGATAATAAATAATTAATTCGTTTAGTTTATGTGTTTTTCAAAATATTTAGTTTACACAGTTATTTAACCCCGTGAACATTTTTTTTTGATTTTTAGAAGGATTTTAAGCAGCGGGCACACAAGTACTGAAATGCGCATATAATACCTCTGTAAAAAAACCATACATTACGGGAATCAATAGGTCTATAAACGTCATGATAATGCCCTCTATGTGGCCATTCTTAATAGAATATGTGTAAAATTAGATTTAAAAAAAATATTTGCCCGCAAAGATATTTCGTAAAATTTACACATAATGGAATAAACGGTCCAAATCAATTGTCCAAAGTGTGTCGCAGTTAATTAGTTTTGTTTTATTCCGTTTTTTTCTTTATAAATGAGACTTTGAAACAACTGTGACTTAGAGATACTAATTACATCCTAATCATACCCATTCCTAACAGATATAACATCAAGTGGAGATATTCAACTGGGTATATCCCAAATTGAGTTTCTGGTAGGCGTCAGTTATTTTTACGCTGGCATCGTACTTGTTGATGACCAGATTGCTTCTCCCGATAGATCTGCTATTTTAACGCTGTCCAATCCATCAGAAGGCTCCATTGGCAGTCCGAGCTCTACAACTGTTACTGTCACAGATAATGACGGAAGTGGCGGGCCTGCGCCAGGTGAGATGTTGATTACAGAGTGCTAGGGTTTTAAAAATACAACCAACTTCCTGTGAACAGCAGGCAGTAGATTTTGATTGACACAAACAGTGGCGGATTTAAGGAAAAGGGCCCTGTCAGCAGCTTAAGGCGGGCCCCTTTAGCTTCAAGAAGCAACGCAATATCGCACTTTATTGAGCCTAAGGTGTGTCCGAGGGGCCCTGAGAGAAATATTTTAGGGGGCCCTGTCAGCAGCTTCTGACACTGTGCTGACTCTTAACGACTTGCATACATTACATGGAGATATACGCAATGGTGTAACCAGACATTTCCATTTGGCGAGGCAGGCGAGGACAACAGTAAAATGTGGGGGAGGCTTGACTTTTGATCAATGTTTAGTGCTTTATGTGTCATATTGATAGCTCTGGCCTCTGTTAGATATCTTTGAGCTGAATTACATAAAGTAAATGTATATTTTCTGATGCAACATTCTCATATACGAACAATTTGAAGCCAATTTGAAACCAATCGGATCAATATAAATGTTTACCCACTTGTTACCCAACTGATTAACTCAAGGCAAAATCCGATGCAAAAGTTAGAAGTTAAAATCAACAAGTTCTCATTAGGCCAAAAGTAAAACAAGTTTGTTCAATAAGAAATGTTTAAAAAAGCAATGCAAAACGCGTTTTTAGTTATTTTGAAAAATACGAATGCGAAATGCGGGTTTTCACTGCATTTTGACACACTTTTCCCATTTTTCGGCGGTTTTTTTTTCTGACAATTTAAAAAAAGGTAAAAAAAAAACCAATTTTAAAAATGCGCGCGGTCTCCTGAGACAAACTGGGTTTTTTGGCCTTATCGGTGATGTTGGTTATTTGATAGACCCGATTTTTTTTTTATCGAATAACATCATCCTTGAAAAAATGAATTCCAAGCATTTTCCCAATGGCAGAGAGATATTTTGTTTTCCCAAAATAGAAAAGTATATTAATCTAGAGTACATTTTCTTAATGTTGTAACTGGTGTATATCTTGTTATTCCAAAAAAGTATTCTTAACTCAACGAGATTTTAAACTACAAATCAAATTCTATCTTCTTTGAAGTGATTTTATTTGAAATGAGTAACAGTACTATCGTGTCATTCTTTTCAGGCCCAGCGCAATGGAGCGAGTGGGAAGCATCTGGTTCATGTTCTGTAACATGTGGGACTGGAACACAGACTCGTACTCGGACGTGTAGCGATCCCGATTCTTCAGCTTGCCCGGGATCCAGCCAGGACACGGCTGTCTGTGACACGGAAGTCATTTGCCCCGGTAAAGCCTCATTATCTACAAAAAGATAAAATGTGTGATAGTTCAATGTGTGATATTCCCGATTAGCAAGATGCTTTTAACACAAATATTCAATATGACAATATATTTATGGGCTGGAATGTTTGAACAATTAACGTACAGGTATGTAAATTTGGTCCATTTTTTGTCAGGCCTGTTTTAATATCTTTCCACTAATATCCTTTCTAAAAAGAATCAATTTCATACGATTACATTTGTTTTTGAATATAATAAAATTAGTCTGTTTTATGTAAAAATAGACATTTGCGTCCCTTATTTAGTGTTGATTAAAGTGATGTAGCGTATTTATTTTTAGTCTCGTCCGTAAACATGATAAATAGAAAATTAGGACAATTTGATGAGTTGAAGTTGTGAACGTCGTCAGGATTGCTTTCATCATAACGATAAGGCATTGTTAACCTCCTTGATGTTACTAGGTTTCAGTTGGTACATTTGTTTTGTTGACAAAACTCGACCAATAAAGTGTAGCATTCCAAAAATATTTTATTGGAACTGCTGATAGAGAAAATGGGCAAATGGTAAGAATATCCGTGATTTTAATACCTGAATCAAAAAGTAGCAGACTTATGATTATCATGTTATCTATGAGAGATGCTGTATTGTCGTATACGGGTAACGTAGGGACATCCAGGAAAAGCCGATAGAGAAAAATGAGGTTAATAAAACCGTTAATCGTCACAGATCAGTAGATCCATTTTGTATCCTACCAATGGTCTGATAGTAAAACAAATGTTGTTCTCAATATGTACTTTGTTTAAAAGTGAAGAGTCCAGATTGACTGATTGAAGACGCGGGACGGTAAATTTCTAAAATCCTAAATAGAAGATTCACACTAGTGACAGCAGTTCTCGCGTTCGATAACGACTGACTGCCTTATTTATACCCAATATGGCGACTTTAGCTGACAAGGTTTATTTTTCTTTGTCTATATTTGGATCTAGTAACACCCACATGGAATCCGTGGGGACCATATTCTTCGTGTTCCGCTTCATGTGAAGGTGGAACGCAGACCCGTACACGGACATGCAATGACCCTGACACAACAGACAACGTTGACTGCACACCAGGCTCGTCACAGGATTCACAATCTTGCAATACACAGGCTTGTGAAATAACGGGTAAGACATAATTATGCAGCAGGTCAGGGTCTGTACCTTTTGACAATAGAAGTCTGAGAATGTAAGTGAACGACAATAATTGCTCTTTTAGGCGAGAGGGAGCACTAGAGAATATTTTCATATTAATGTTCTCAAATGGCTACGCTGTTTACAACTAGGACATTTGGGAGCTAATGGGTTCACTATTCAACATATGATTTCCCTAATGAACGAATGTGCTATATAATTATGTAATAGATAAAGGATGAGAAGCACACCATTATGAAAAATAATGGTGTTTTGATAAGGTCTGGTGAGCCCATTAGACTCAGACTAACGGAGAGCCTTTAGGCGAGCCTCTAGGTCGGAGGCTAACAGGCAAGCCAGACCTTATCAAAATTCCATTATTTTTCATAACGGTGTGTTTGAATTATTTATCTTACATATACGTCGAGACAAAAAACTAAAATCGATTTTTTACTACGTGAATCAAAAAAAAAATTGTGCAAGGATTGCAGATGACCTTAACCTTGATAAAACTACTGAATCACAGATTTGTTGTTGTTTTAATAAGCAGATCTAATATACTTTCAAGATTTGAAAAAAATGAAAGAAATCGACTGAAAGATAAGCCAGATCTGGCATATTTTGTAAGCACACCTCTTTTTACTCAATTCCAATGGGATTTATACAGTTAAGCAAAGTATTGCGTTAATGTACGATATACGGGGTATAGCATATGAAAGTAATGACGACCCTTGCTATCTTGTTTAATTGATTTATGAATAGCCATAATCTCCTTCTATCTATCTATCTAACGGCCGTTGCTGTTCACCATGTAGCGCCAAATGTCCCTGTTTGTCATTAAGTTGGGGATGTCAGATGGATCCTGCTGGATGTCTCGAGCAATCACATCAATGTAGTTAAAGGGGCGACGACCCCTATTTTGGCATGGTAACTTCCAACATGTGACGTCTGAGACTACTTGATCAATCGCACGATGACAGTGACCGGCAAATCTCCTTCATTGATCCTCAAAAGTAATTAAATATTCACACAAAAATATCACTCAATTAATCATGATGTGTAAATGAAAGGGTTTTCAACACTACTACTGTAATCCATGTATAGATACAAGCTATGCCAATAAGGGTCTTAACTCTTAGCTATATCCTAAACAATGGGAAGATCTTGTTTTCTTGCTCTGCAACAGGTGAATTGTTGTTTGGATTTGTCATATCACTTGACACATTGGTATTTAGATTCATTGATTAATCCATAGTTGAAATATTCAAGAAAATGTAACATTTATTAAGTTAAATTGACAAAGACATCGTGATATTGTACATTCTCACAAACACAAGTTTAATGTGTGTAAACTCCATAGGAATGGCGAAAAATGGGGATGTGCTTACAAAACCCGTCATAATCTAGTGTATTTTTCAGTCGATTTCTTTCATTTTTCAACACGTGAAAGTATATTAGATGTGTTTTATAAAAACAACAACAAATCTATGATATAGTGATTGCATTAAGGTCAAGATCATCTTTAATCCTTGCATGATTTTTTTATTCACGTAGTATAATTATTCAGTAAAATTGAGAATATATTTCGTTTTTTTTTAAATATCTTGAAGCAGTGTTACGTTTTTTCTTAATTAAAAACACCAATTGTGCTGTTATGTTCACTTGTGCAGGAGTCTAACACCAAGGTCTAGTCGATAATAGGTTTACTCTTCTGGAGAGATAATCTTATTATCGGGGAAAGCCTGATCTGATTAAGAAATGATCCCATCTGTTGAGAAGATTATCCTATTGTCTGGTTATTCCGTGTCTAGTGGTTATTTTCACTATGCAGGTTTTGATATTTAAGTAGGTACAGTTCAAATAACACGTATCTGACCCCGAATTCTGACACCACGTATTTAAGATCTTGATACAGAGTTATCCGCGGTGCACTACCGATTTTTAGGCCACGCAGGTTAGTGCTCAAAAAGTTTAGCTAAGAAGATAACCTATCTGAGGCAATCCTTATCTAGGCTATGTCTTACGGCTATCACTAGCACTCGATTGCTCTTATATAAAGAAAACAAAGGCAGAGATTCCGTTCTCCCTCAATTTTATTTTTAAATCTCGTATTCGGTGATCTGGCGTTACGGGTAATTGTTCAATTGTTAACCATTTCGAAGTAAAAGCAAAATATTTAAATTGTCTTTTTGAAATCGAATATAAAAGATTTCCATGACTTTCAATCACTACCTTGGCTGATTCATAGTCGAAATATTAGCCGACAAGCAGATGGTAATAAGCTTTTCTATCATCGTTGTTTATTTCAACAATAAAAGAGCAAAATGTTTCGATTGTCCCTTTACAATAGTGAAGAATAAATTTGCATGACTTACAATCACTACTTTGGCTGAATCGTAATCGACAGATAAGCTAACAAGTAGATGGTAATCTGATGTTCACAATAAGCTTTTATATTGACGTATCAGTTCTTTCGCTATTGTTTATTTCTTTCATTTGCACCACCTGAGGCGGAGGTGTTTCCAGAATTGTCCTTTGTTCCATTTTCCTTTATTGTTTAACCGTGAATATTCATCAGACCGTTATTTTTCTCCGGAAGTGTCCAGAGATCACTTTCGGAAACATAAGGCTCTGATGAATATTCATAGGTTTAAATAACGGTCTCTGACCGCTTTCGTAACTATAATGGATAGTTGAACAAAAGAAGCACAATGGATAATGATAAAAAGAAATAGGGCTAGACTATATTTTTAGTTAAAATGTCCACACTTGTAGAGTAATCATCAACATAGGGAGATCAAATGTCAAAAATGTGATCAAATGTCTCCGCTCATTGAAATATCTACTAGGTATCACAATATTAAAATAGGTAAATCAAATCATCGTACGTCATAGGGCCATTCTTCGGGATGTCACACACGTGACCAAATTTCATTTGCCTCCCATGACAAAACAAATAAACTAGCGAAAGTAGAAACATTATTTTTGGTTAGATTTTGTCCAAACCTAACCAAAAAATAATGTTTCCACTTTCGCTAGATTGGTTGTTTTGTGATGGAAGGCAAATAAATTTCGCTCACGTGTGTGACTTCCCGAAGAATGGCCCCATATATCAGCACAGAAATAACGTCCACTATGGAAATCAAATGCTACATAGTGATTTCAAAATTACATATGTTTGAAATGATCGTGAATGGAGATGATAATTTCAAAGTTTCACCTGATAACGTACGTTACACGTGATGGATATTTTGAAAATCAATTGTTAGCAAGACTTATTGCTTTTCTTTACACCAGGCTTTGAAATGCCTACCAGGTGAGGTAATTAATGTCATAGTCTTAGTCTTTGTCAAAGACTCGGCCTAATTATGTCAGTGAAAGGGGAGAACCGCGAGCGAAGCGAGCGGCACGAGCCTGTCAGCGCGAGGGAAATTTCGCGATATAGCGACTCCTATGCATTATGTTCAGGTGGAGTAGTAAACCCAGTTCCGCAGGCTGTGACACAGACTAATATTGTCTTAGTCTTTGTCAAAGACTCGGTTTAGTTATGTCCGTGAAAGGGGAGCACCGCAAGGTAGGCGAGCGGTACGAGCGCGTCTGGGCGAGAGAGGTTTCTCGCGACAGCGCTATACCCCCATGCAGGTGGAGTAGTAAATCAGTTTCCCAGGCTGTGACACTGGATATTATTTTGCATATGGAGTGCAATACTGCAGTGCGAGTAGCGCGTACCGCCCATCACTGCACATACGCAAACATATGGGCAACTCTCAAGCAAATAGCTCTTTATATTAGGTTTTTAAGTTCAATCTATAAAAACTATTTTTGTCAGCTTCCTCTTGCATAATAATAATAATAATATTGGATGACTTTTTCGGTAACAGAAATTATTATGCATCTGTGGTGCAATACCACAGTGCGATTAGCGCGTACCGCCCAACACTGCACAATACACAAAAATATTGGGCATGCGGTCATGCAACTCGTCAAGTAAATACTCTGTTTTTATTAGTTTTGAAGCCATTTTAAAACTATTTTTGTCAAGTCAGCTTCTTCTTGCATAATAATAATAATATTGGATGGCTTTTTTCAGCTGATAACAGAAAATATCGCCCTCGCCAAGAAAATATCAGGCTCGTCTTCGACTCGCCCGATATTTGATTTAGGCTTGGGCGATATTTTCTGTTATCAACCTCAGCCATCCAATATTATATAAATATTGTCTATTTGATGCAAAGTCATTTGAAATGAAAGGTTACAAAGATGTTTCAGTTAAGGTTTTGATATGGACAAATAATGAAACTTTATATGATGACAAAATGTCATTGTACTTATCATGTTTATGAGGAAATGTCAACGAGTGTATGTAATTCATTAACAGATCCCTATTGGAGCAGTTGGGGTGCATATACTACCTCACTGTGTCCTGTTGGTGGTGGAACACAAACTCGGACACGCGTATGTAATCATCCCGACGGGAGTGACGGTTTGACTGCACGGAGAATCTACCACAGCAAACCTGCACACTCAAATTGCCCGATACGTTACCCAGTCATGCTCATAATTTGTTCTACCCTTTGGCAGTAGCAAAGATTTGCCGCCATTTCGTTCATTCTTAAATAATTCACTAGAGCGGTTAAAAGATCTTTAAATTGATGTGATTTTTAAAACAGGTGCGATTATTTTTTTTTAATTTTTGGTAATAAATGCTGAATAAACACGCGAGCAAAATTTCGAGTTACTGGTCTAAGTTTTTTTTCTATCCAAACCAATAGCGTGGAGTGCATGGGGACCTTGGAATACATGCCGTTTAACATGTTATCATGGTAGCCAAACTCGAACTAAAAAAAACTCAGGACATTTAACTAACTCCAACATTTGCCCGGGATCAAAAGCATCTGATACACAGACGTTTTATAGGGAATCGTGTCTCAGGTATGAATTATTATTCGCGATTTCTCGCTAAAAATAAGGAAAGTAGCAAAAACGTCTCTGCAGCTATAGCACATTCCTACACTATCTCATTGACCCTAAATTTTGATTGACATAATTACAGAACTGGCCATATTTCAATAGAGCCTGATTTAACCAAAAGCAGTGGGCGTTCTGGTATGAACCACTGTCTCCACTTTATAATGGCGGGCGATGGCAGTGGGGGAAGAGTCAGCCTGCTGACTTTTGACCATGCATCGGAGTGAAATTTCCTTTAGTGGTGTAGATAAACAATTGTGCTTGTAGTGAGCGAATAGCCTGACCCTCTTCCAGGCTCTATTTGAGAAAGGTTCTTTTCGTCGTAATCAACCACGGATCGCCGATTTTATACCGGGGTTCTCAAAACAAAAAGAGAACCTCAAAGCGACCTCTATTTTCACGACGAGAAAAAAGTAACCATACAAATTAGTACACATCTGAAAAGTGAATTGCGTTATGTTTGACACCGAAAAATACTTTCCCAAAAGGACCCATATTGATCGAGTTATGGCCGATTGAAAATGTGTGCCACTTTTTCACTTTATCCACGGATTGTTACTGTTTTAGTCGTCTTTAAACAGTACACATTCTCCAATCTCATTGGTATGTTTATGGTTTCTTTTGTTTTTGCGACAAAGGTCAGTTCTGACATTGAAAAGGCTAAGTTTAAATTATTAGAAATTCCAAGATCTTGTCTCATTATTCTATACTACGCTGCTCTGCCCTCCAATTGGCTGCCTCTAAGACCATGAAGACAGATGCAGACTTACGCTCTCTTTTCCATTTCACTAATCGACTTGCGAATCATTCTTGTCCGTCGGATGCTTGCAAAGGCAGCGGTTATTCTGTTGCGAAGTTCTGGTAAGTTTGCTGGTGGTCCTGCATACCTTTCACTCGTTAATGTTCCAGGGTGAAGTCTAGCGGAATCAAATCTGGGCATCTTCGAAACAGAATAACCACTGCCTTTGCAAGCATCCGGCGGACAAGAATGGTTCGAAAGTCGGTTATTGAAATGGAAAAGAGAACGCAATCCTGCACCCGTCTTAGAGGCAGCCAAATGGAGAACAGAGCAGCGTAGTAAAGAAGAATGAGGTAAGATATTGGAATTTCTAATAAATGAAACTAACCTTTCCAATATCAGAACTGTTCTTTGTCGCAAAAACAAAAGAAACCATAAACAAACCAATGAGATTGGAGAATGTGTACTATTTAAAGACGACTAAAACAGTAACCATCCGTGGATAAAGTCAATCATCAAAGTCGATCAATATGTGTCCTTTTGGGAAAGATTTTGTCGGTGTCAGAAACATAACGATATTCACTTTTCAGATGTGTATTAATTAGTATGGTTTATGTTTTTCTTTTCGAGGGCGCTTTGAGGGTTTTATGTTTTTAAGACACCCGGTATGTTCACATGGGACATTGTTATTGACCCCTTAGATGACTTGTTTGTCTTGGTTTCTCCACATTTAAAAAATAGTTATGCCTCTGAAAGAATGTCGTTGCACCTTTTATTCTTAAAAAGGCCAAAATGATAATTGATAGTAACCGTATTGTAAATCTTATACTAGCTTTTGAATAAAAATAACACAAATGCTGACAATTTTTCTTTTTAAAAAAAATACAATGTTGGGTACTAAATTCTCATTTTTGTGCTTTAAATTGTGTTTCATGCGCCTGTTGTCCAACTAGTACGTGTACTCTGCTCACATGAATAATTTATTTTCGGAAAGGTGTTAAATTAGGAATTTCGTAGGAATACTTAAATGCTGTTAATAAAACACAGTTTTGTCTGTTCATTCAAAGTGTGGAATGATTGGGGATCATGGAGTCAATGTTCTCAAACATGTGGAGGTGGAACACATAGAAGGACAAGAACATGCGATAATCTAAACTTTGGCAACGTGGCTTCTTGCCAAGGACCAAGCACTGAAGAAGATCAATGCAATACACAACGTTGTCCTGGTAAGAAAAATTGTTAACGATCTTGTTTATTCCTAGGTTTAACTCTTCAATCTACGACCCCACATCGCTACGCTTAGAAATTAATTTACGTAAAAAATGTATTTTATTTTAATTTTTTACGAAGACACTATTGTGCAGCAGTAAACTGAAAAGACACTTATGGATCAATTTCAACGCCCGAACAACCCGTTGGTGCCACCTACATTTCGGATGAAGTTTGTCCTTGGTACACGCGATATGGTAAGAATCATACTGCTTCCCTTTATTAGCCTTACTTACTGAAGTGGCTACTCTATTCATTGCCACAAATCGAGAAAAAAAACGGTGTCTGACTCAGAAGTATATGTTAATCGTTATTCACACGCGTTGAACCTATTAGAGAATTATCTTAATTAATCTTAGCGCGACAGAACTACAGCAACGAATACAAATCTTA
>JAMKCH010021659.1:0-25965 GCA_023653785.1 Ophioderma brevispina
GTAAAGTCGAAAATCAGTGACGCAAATCATACGCTAATGAGTCATAGAATAATTAACGTTAAAGGAGCTAACATAATAATTAAAGACACAGTCGATTGCCATATTGACGACAGCTATATAGATTTTAGATATTAAGATTAATGGTGTTTCCATTTTACTAGCCAATGAGTTTGCACCAAACTGGAATTGTATTAAAGGTCAAAGTGCTTTTTAATGATGTAAAACGTATAATCTAATGAAGATTTATTAAATCGTTTTGATTTAACTGATACTTCATATTAGGCAGTACACATTGAGGAAAGAATACCAGTTTAAGATTCATTTGCAAATTATATAAATTTAGTGGATATAGCCCTGCTATAGATACTGATCACTCAGCAATTCTAATGTGGAGGACAATTAGGGCCCATCTCATCAGAAATTTAATAATTCTTTGTGCTTGGATGCGATTTTTACTAGAAATTTAAGTAAAACCTTGGAGAGATGAATTGACAATTATCAAAATATTAGGATACTGGAGGTCTATGTGGTCATGTGAGTGCAACAAAGTCGTAACTGACGTTTTTGGCGAAATTGAGTTATTTATATAATATTTCAAAGTAGAATATTACGCCTAATTTGATATACATTTCAGGTGACAGTCTCAATTTATTGCAGAGTTATTAAGCTAAATAGGCCTATTTAGGTGTACATACGACTTTTTTGCACTCAAAATTGAATTTCTGTTGAGTGCAACAAAGTCGTAACTGGTATGTAGATACGACATTTTATTTCTTGTAAAGCGATGGTTTTTAAAAAGGTGTATACGTAAAAAATCTCCTTATATATTTTGTGAAAAGAGCAATTTCATTTTGCTAATATGCTAATATTCTTTATGCTAATTTCGGCACAAAAAACATTAAAAGCATATAAAAAACGTAGTTACGACCTTTTTCCACCCAATATTACGACCAGTACTTATTTAATTTACAAAAGTAAATGAATACGCATAATTTAAAATATATCTCAAGTATAAGGCTCAATTTATAGCAGAGTTATTAGGCTAATTAAGCCTAATTAGGTGTAGATACGACTTTGTTGCACTCACACTTGAATTTCCCGTGTCGTGCAACAAAGCAGTAGAAACGACTGTGTTGCACGACACGGGAAATTGTGTGCGCAGTTACGCCATTTTAATTAGCCAATTACTTCTTAATTAGTCGACGTACATGGGAAATGAAATATTTATAAGATATTTAAAAAAATACATTTTTAATCGTGTGTTAGAATTTGTTTCATTTGAAAAGTCACAAACGAATGAAACACAAAAATGCTACTCCTGTAAAATCATGAAAATGCAGATACGACTTTGTTGCACTCACATGACGAGGTGAACTGCTATAATATAAGGAATTATACAATGAAATACATTGAACATAAAATTCCTCTAAAATTTGAATGGGATGGTGAAAAAGACTGAATATACTTTGCGTACAAATCGATCTTCTATTATCAAGGAGGAGCCGGAAACGCTTAAAATAGAGGCAGAATATGTTTTTATAGCCCAAGGTATTGTTACACATTAAAGAGCCAAATGAGTGGAAAATTACGATAAAGGACCAAGTATTTTTCCTCGATTTGGATATGTCAAATAAAAATTATCGTAAAATCGGTTCTGTGGTATATGATATCGTTGAGGTTATCACCATACCAAGAGTAAACATCTGCAATTCTTTATAGCAACCTGTACTCTGGCAAAGAGGTTACTTTATTGGAAAGCCAGGCAGAGTATCTGACAATTTAAATGTTCTTGTTATAGCACCCACAGTTTGTGATTGAAATATTATTTTATTTCTGAAACTAGAGAAAGGATTCCTAGCAAGGAATTATTTCATCATGCAAGAGATAGAATGGTATTCCACTAGTGCCATAATGAGATATAATCTGTATACACATGTTCAGACACATTTCTAAAATTTTAGATAATTTTGGGAGGTAATACTTGCTTGTAGTTCCTTTGAAATGGGATGACGAAACCAGTTCCGAGCATACACAAAGGAGCTACCAGCACAAATTAGCCAAGTCACAATATCCCGCTGTTTTTTTGAAATGCGACGGTACATCTCCTTTGATTATTTCAGGGAGAAAGCACACAAGTTAAAAGAAGGTGCTAACTGTACTTTGCAATGCTACGAAGACTAGAGAGGCTAAAAAGCAGTATATTCAGTTCACTAAAGACGAGTATACAGAAGTATACAATTATTTAACGCACACCTATGACGTCACGCCATTGTTTTGTCGCTCCATTATTTTGCACGAATGTAGAGTTAGAACAATAACACTCCATTCGTAAATGTACGAATGGAGAGCTTTTGTTAAAGAGACACTGGCACATTTGAAAAATAGTGCGCCCTCACGATTGTTCAAAATCGATATTTTTGCATGGTTGTAAGGCTTTTATATACAAAAGCCCTCACCCGAAATGATTAAGACCTAATCAGCTTCCTTATGGGTAAACAGAACGATTTTATAATTTAACGTCGCCGGCGACGTTAAATTCAGCAGACGACGAAAATGGCGTTTAACACAAGAACACGCACGCCGTATACATGTTTCCCACGCTATGCACACTGTTTGATCGGTCTATAACCTTTGTGGTTTTAATATCAGTGAGTACGAGTCAAAAATATTCATGTAATATACACATTTGTTGATTAAAGTTATGGAAAACTTAAAAGTTGGCCTACAAATTACCTGGATGTCTTTATCCTCATATCAATGTCCCTATCTGTTTTGGGGTATGTTATTTTTATGTGTAAAATATATCTCTGTTCTTCCAATGGCCTAGACTATCATTTGAGAGCAAATTGAAGAAATTTCATATTTTGTGAAAATGTGCCAGTGCCGCTTAAATCCTCCATTCCCCTTAGCGTAAAGGACATCTCCCATACTTTATAAATCGTTCTTTTGAAATTAAACATATGTACATGTTTATAATGCAAACAATTGAATGTGCATGTTCTAACCATTAGGCCTAAATGTTGAAATTACTCTTTTAAGTCTTCACCTCCATACCTTAAGTGTGTGACTGTTTAAACATTTTGAAGTGTTTAAGTAGTGTAATAAAAAAATGATTTACAGCGTGAATAGTAAGGAACAGTATTCGGCTTGAACAATGATTTACTGATGGAACTTCGCAAGTGAATTAGTGTTATGAAATTGATAGACCTACCTTTCTATCATTCGTCTCCGTTTAAGGCAGATTTATCAGTATTATCAGTAGGGAGGTTATATTATTCCCACTAGTCTCGCGTTTATCTCTTGTGTTTGCGGTATTTCCATTTGCTTACTCGCTCGTTCAATCAACACTGAATACGTATAAATCCCAGACTCTCCTGATTTTGTTCGTCGATTTCTGATGCAGTGTTTAGCTCCTATAGCTTAAGTATGATCCAAGACATGACGTAGAAGTTGGAGAAGTGAATATTTCATCCTTTTGATCCCAGTTTCGGGCAAATCAATGTGTGTTTCACTGGCAAGTTCATGGAGTTTAACTTGTAAATTAAATCACAACAGCGTTGATGCCGGAGAAGTAAATATTCCATTATATAAATCACAGTTTCGGTCAAATCAATATATCCCATCAAATTGTTGTATTTTCTGAGCTTCTCTGTTTCACCGGCAAGTATATGCATGGTGTTTAACTTGTAACCAAAAGTGCCCACGAAAACATTGTACGTGCAATTCAGAGGCTCGTATTTCCACCACTGACATGACTGAGTGAGCACAGAAGCTACACTGGGTTTGAACTATTATCCTCACTAACGATGCATTTAGTCATGCAAATTTCAGGGACATGTTTAAAGCATAACGAAATTTATACACAGTACTTCTTAAATTATTAGGGACCCTTGACACTCTTCTTATGCATTCATCTCTATTGGTTTGTTTATCACTACATTCGTAGAAGAACAGTTTCTTTCAATCTTTCTTTCTTTGTTTGGGTCTTAATTGTATTTCACTACATTCGTAAAAAGAAAAAAAGTTTTAGCACTCGACAAGCTTGAAGACTCCCAACAATGGGTAACACCCGAGGTGTGCGTTAAGTAAGATAATGGCCTCGTTTTTCACGACATTCGTGGAAATAAAACACGGCTTCGGCTTCGCCTCAGCCGTATTTTATTTTCCACGAATGTCGTAAAACACGGCCATTATCTTTTACCTATTTCAGTATATGAAGGTTAAGAACAGTCAAGGGTTCATATAAGAGTTAACTCCAACTTTAAGATGGGGGTTTCTCTAATAGCCAGCCAAGAACATATCAAACTACGTAGGTCCGTCATATTCATAATATGACAAATATAAAATATATAGATACAAAGGTCTGAGAAGATATAGTACTATATAATTAGTTTTACCGCAGAACTTTGGGATATAAAATGTCCCCCAGACACACACAAGTCGTGAACGGCTCTTTCTTTACACAGGTAATCCCAGCAGGTATTACCAAAGGAAATACAAGCAAGTATTACCTCCCAAATTTATCTTATTCGGCTATATAGTTTATATATTTGATATCAATTTCTAGACTGGAATCAGGTGCCGTCCAGGGCCCGTCTTTCTCTTAATACTTATGATTACATTCAGAAACCCTTCACGGAATAAAGCACAGATTTATTCCGTCATAATTGTCATTGTTATAATTGTCATAATTGATTGCGTTGTAACACTTCAAAGAGAAAGTCGGGAAATCAGTATATATATACTGATTCAACAAAATTTCCTTAGGCTATATACCCTATAGAAACAAAAAAATACTATGAAAGTTCTAACCAAGTTTGTTTAATCTTATCCGAGAGGACCCTAGAGAGGTACCACCAAACATTGCAATGATTTAAACATATTGGGCCGTATTCTTAAACGATGTTTAAAATTAACGGTGGTAAGGCCTAAACTGTTGTTAGCTAGACGCACGGCTTAAAAAACGCAGGTTAAATATTTTAACAAGTCGCTTAACTAACCATGGTATTTAAACGCCGTAAATATCGTCCACCGATCTGTGACTTATCTTCGCCTAGAATATTACGTGCGCGTGAACAATTTATATGTCAGATCGTGCCTTCCATAGTTGTAATGCTATGCAGGAAGCCCACGGGTAAATTTCAAGAATGTCGCGTTACGCAAGGAGCTTTAGAATATGTTCATTGATGGGGACAAAACCCCGGGCCTAATTCAAACTGTTGTATGTCGCTGTGCCGCACTTGCTATAATTCAATACTAAACAGATACACACGGGCATAAAAAAGAAGCAAAGGAAAAATGGATCAGAAGAAATCAACTGAGCACTCGGAAAAGAAAGATAAGAGAAATAAAGGAGACAACTGGTCCGCTAACCACGACTATCACATATAGCTGAAAATATCAGACATTTGATGAAAGCGTGAAGTTAAATACGCCTTTAACTACACCCGGACCAAGTCTAAGTTTAACAACGTTTTAGACATGTTTAACGATGTTCGGCTAAAATTTAAACAGCGTTTAAAGTTACCCATGCTTTGAGAATTTGCGTTTATTTTAGCGGGCGTTTAAATTGCGATAGCAGTGATTAGCGTTAAACATCCGTTCGTTTGAGAATACGGGCCAAAGTACTTAACCCTCGTCTAGCTGAGCCATTCTTGTAACAAAACTCCAAAATTGAGGGGGGGATTAACTCCCTGAAATTTTCGTTACTGAACATCCGATTCCTGTAAATTTGCTTCCACAGGATAGCTTAGCGTTTCTCCTTATGTATTGCATCAAAATAAGAACCAACATCCCCATTATGACGTCACAATGGCGCCATATGTTGAGGAAAGTATGAAAATACTGAATATAGGGTGGAAAATTGATATTTCGCAATTTTAGCAACTCAAAAACATCATCATATCTCTTAAATGCTCTCATTATATAAAAATAGTAATTTCCCATCAAGTAGAGCTCCATATCCGTTAGTGGGATACGTTAGTGGGAAATGAAATCTCAACCTAAGAGCGTTCTGAGTGAATAACAAAAGTAGACTATGGGGCATGTCCTTCTATGCTGTTGTTTTGTTGTCCCCATCGAGGGGCTAGGGGGAAACCAAGTGTAAATTCATAATAAATTATTAAAATCATATAATCGTCTGTTCCCACAAATAAGACTGGCACATTTTCTTGAAAATTAATAAAATGTCACTTCAATTTATTTCCCCCAATATCAGTGACCAATAGATACGCTAGACTTCAGCAAACAATGGGGCTAAAGATATTCAATTAGCGGCCCGGTGTGCGGTGTAGAAAAACACTTCAGATTCCTTTTCATCTGGGAGTGCAGGACCATTGTTATATTGTCTCGCTGTTGAAAAAATTCAGGTGTTACCACCTCTCCGATTTAGACGAAGTTTTTTTTAATGACGTTAGCGCAAAATACTTATCCTCATTCGCAAATAAATAAATCTTGAGCTTCTATAGTGCGTGTTCAATTAACTTTGTCCATGTTTTTCATCATTTATTCGAAAAGGAAGAAAGACAAACAAACATAATGCCAGAGTGTTGCTGTGCAAGCTTTGAGCTAACAACTTTGTGCAGAATTAAAATCCGTAACTTATTACTTAACTACATTTTTATTCAATTTGTCGCGCTTTCAGAAGAAAAGTAAGGGTCAACGACCTATATCATAATGTAAACTGGTTAGTTATTGTGAAAGAGGACAGGTATTTTGTTACTCAACCCGAATCGCGAAGGTGATAACACCTGGCTATAACAATGGCTCCGCATACCGGGCCCATTGTAATATATTTAGTTAATGGTTTGCTAAAGTCTATACATATCCATTGGTCACTGATATCATGAAAGAGAAATTGATGTGACATTTAATTCATTTTCAAGAAAATGTCTCAGTTTTATGCGCGGGAACAGACAGTTGTATGGTTTTAATAATTTATTATGAAATTACACTTGGTTTTCCCCCTAGCCCCCCGATGAGGACAACAGAATTTGTTATATAGTTGGTTGTTTGGTCTACGCCCCATAGTCTAAAGCCAATTTCGCCCTAACGCCCTACACAACATGAGGCGAATAAAGGCGGACAAGTCATTCATTGTAAATTCTGACAGCATTTTGTGGAGTTAAACGATGTTCCATTTGATCTGCGCTCGATTCTCTTGAGAAGACTGATTTGCTTTGTCGTTCATTTTAGTTCATTTTAGTTCATTTTAATGTGAGTGCGTGGACAGAGCACAAAACGGATTACTTGATTAAAAAAAAAAAACACTTTAGCTTGACCTACTATACCTAATCAATGGGAAATGATCTTTGTAGCATATTAAAGCTAATCAAATAAACTTTCTAGTACATGTGGAAATGATTTTTGTTTTTTATATATGAAGAGCTGATATGTAAAAGGGCTTATTTTAATTTTTTTAGTGTTGAGACCCCTTAAATCAAGTTCTCATGGGGCTAGTGGAATTATTCTAGTTCAGTAAGTAGCCCTATTGATATACTTTAATTTACTTTTTATCCCATCATTCTACGATTAATCGTTTTTTTAGAAATCCTGCGCGCAGCGAAGAAATATCGTTAAAATTTACTTCTGAGATATCGGCAATTTCGTCTAGAAACACTGTTTTTTTATTTTTTATTATATTTTAGAAATGCTATTTTAAAATTATTATCAATTACAAAGTAAGCACTTGAATTTTCATTAATAATTGTAAAAAATTAGAGGTCAAAAGCTTAATTACTTTTTGAGATATAAATTTTTAAAGCTTAAAAATTTAAATATTGCAGCTTTAGGAAACAATAAAATACATAAGAATAACACAAGAAATTTCAAGTCACGAGGCGACATTTTCGACCATAACTTTTGAACGATAGCTCCGATTGTTGTCAAACAAAAAGCAAAAGAAAGGTAATTTTCTCCTTATTTTCAATTTTAAATATTCATTTTTAGCCCCTCCAACCTCATATTCCCCCTTAAAGCTAAAAACAGCTATCTAAGAGTTAATATGAAATCAATTTTGGGGTATTTCTTAATGCTAATTATTGTGTAATGTTATTCCAATAATTAAAATTCATGATAGGTACCCGTCGAGGGCGCTTTTTTCAAAATGGCTGCCAAATTGCCGTATAATAGCCTTCTTGAGACCATTAACAATTATTATTTAATACAATTATAAATCAAAGTGAAGATGTTTGAAGATATTTGTTTACATTTTTAAGGATGCTGAACAAGATTATTTTGGTCCGACCTCTGGGAAATGTGGGAAACTCTTGCTAGAGGGTGTTTTTCAAAATGGCCGCCTAAATTCCAGAAAACTGTATATTTAAGCTAGAAACAGCTATCTGAGAATCTAAATGAAATTATTTTTGGTGTATTTCTGAATGCTCTCTATTATATATTGATACTTAAATTATAAGGATTTATGATAGATACCTTTAGAGGGCGCTTTTTTCAAAATGGCCGCCAAAATTCCAGAAAATTGTATATTAAAGCTTAAAACAGCCATCTTAGAGTCCAAATGATATCAATTTTCGGTATTTCTTAATGCTAATTATTGTATTATGCTATTCCAAATATTAGAATTTATGATAGGTACCCCTAGAGGTCGCTTTTTCAAAATGGCGACAAAATTTCCATATAGTAGCCTTTTGAGGGCTGTTTTCAATTATTATCAAATTCAAATATGAATCAAATTGAAAGTGAAGATTTTCAATATTTTTTTTTATATTTTCAAGGATGCTGAACAGGATCTTTTAGGTCCAACGTTTGTGATATGTGAATAACTCTCAAAATGGTCGCCAAAATTCCAGAAATGACATTATAACAGCTATCTAAGAGTAAACAAAATTATATCAATTAATTATTATAAATACAAGTATAAATCAAAGTGCAGATGTTTAAAAGTATTTGTTTATATTTTCAAGGATGCTGATCAAGACTTTTGGTCCAACCTCTGTCAAATGTGGGAATTTTTTTTCAAAATGGCCGCCAAAATTGCAGAACTGGCTTATTAAGCCAAATATAGCCATCTGAGAGTAAACATGATAATCAATTTTGAGGTATTCTTAATTATTTTTATTGTGTATTTAGGATTTATGATAGTTACCCACTGGAGTGCGCCTTTTCAAAATGGCTGCCAAAATTTAATATAAAAGTCTTTTTTTACATTTCAGAATTTAAATATAGTACATTTTATTTAATTAAATCGTATCATCCCCTTTAATACATATATCGATTTCGGCCTAATTGAAGGGAGATAAAGTTTCTACAGTATTGCCGTCCTTTAACGATTATTGCTAAAAATATTTCATAATATAACGTATTACATAATCTACAGGTACTAGTATTTAAAATCTGAAATGTAAAAAAAAAAACCTGTATATGACATTTGGCAGCCATTTAAAAAAAGTGCCCTCAAGTCATACTTGTCATAAGTCATAATTACACAATAATTAGCATTACGAAATACACCAAATTTGATATTAATGTTTTACTCTTAGACTGTTTTTAACTTTAGTGCCACTTATGTTTTGCCGGTCATTTTGAAATATGCCCTCTAGCGAGAGTTACCCACATTTCCCAGAGGTTGGACTTAAACATTCTTGTTCAGCATCCTTGAAAATATAAACAAATATCTTTAAACTTCTTCACTTTGATATTTGTATTTGATAATACTTAATTGAAAACCGGCTATTGTACAGAATTTTGGCAGCCATTATGAAAACCCACCCTCTAGGGGTACTTATCATGAATTATAATTATTGAAATAACATAATACATGTACAATAATTAGCATTAAAACACTTAAATTTGATTTCATTTTGACCCTTAGATTGCTGTTTTACCTTTACTATGCCATTTTCTGTAATTTTTGGCAGCTATTTGGAAAAAAAATGCTCTCTAAGAGTGCATATCATAAACACTAATGATTTAAATAGCATTAAACAATAAATAGCATTAAGATATATATAATAGCATTAAGATGTATCCCAAAATTGATTTTGATTCATAGCTGTTTCTAGCTGTGACGCGATTAATATTTTATATTAATTCGTCTAGCCCTGGAGTCTCATGAAAATACACTGTATGTCATGTCACCAGGGAGTGTGCCAAATTGTTTGCTAATCAGCAATTGGCTCAATCTTTGATGATCGTTTAATTAAATTTATCTCTGATGGAAGTGGGGATGGTTTGGGATCCCACAAAACCGGTTTAACCCCGCCAGAGTCTGGTCCTAAGCCCAGAGACCTCAGAGAGTCGTTTGTACGATGCCCGCCCATGACAGGGAGATGTGCAGTTCAGGAAATTCTTCCTAAGACGCCTTCAAGGGGCACTTCTCGCTCGACCTTCATAAACCACGTTGATTATGGTGGCGGCTCTCCACATGCTTTTTTTTTTATTTTAACACTAGCTTAAATAGCTTTTTTGGGAATTTTGAGTTCTCCACACTTCCCAGAGGTTGGATCAAAATAATCTTGTTCAGCATCAGTAAAAAATATAAACAAATACCTTCAAACATCTTCACATTGTTTTATACTTGTATTTGATAACAATAAATTGATAACGGCCCCCAAAAAGGCTATTATGTGGAATTTTGAAAAACGCCCTCTAGCGAGAGTTCCCCGCATTTCCCAGAGTTTGGACCAAAAATAATCTTGTTCAGCATCCTTGAAAATGTAAACAAATACCTTCAAACATCTTCACTTTGATTTATACTTGTATTCAATAATAATTAATTTTTATCGGTCTCAAAAAGGCTATTATACAGAATTTTGGCGGCCATTAAAAAAAAAACGCCCTTTGCGGTACTTTTTTTTTATTCTCTAGCCCGTGAGGGTCTTTATTGTTCTCTTATTTTACAAACAAATACAAAGTACATTACATTACACACAAGAAACGTCAATAGTGGAAGAAATTATGTACCATTAAAAACCAAATTCAAGGGGAGCGTATCAGCTCACCTCTAGCATATTAAGAACAGGTAGGCTGTTGTGCTATATGAAAAAAAAAAAAAAAAAAAAAAAATGACAAGATGGTTCACAACTGTCATGCTTAATTGCTAAAAAGGCTATTTAAAGGTACATTTCATGATCCTATCACCTCATTTTTGTCCATAGTTGACCAGACACCTTGAGATAAAAACCAGCTGACCACGATGGCTTGCCTATCTGTTTGTATCACAGTGCCTCACATGCCACTGTGTTACAATTCCTGTACATTTACAGGCAGAAAAGTACTTTACAAACATTACGACCCACCTCCAGAGCAGATCAGTTTCCATGCATGATCAAGTGCACGAACACCACACCTGGGCCAACAACGGCTCATATAAAAAGGCCTAACTCCCCGAGGCAAGACAGGAAAATGAGGCCATGGATCACAAAATGTTCCTTTAACAATATTAGGCACCCAAATACCACCCAGCACAATTTAAATACCACCTTGATGCTTTCATGTTATATTGCTGCACTACACCCTAAACCTCTGGGATCCAAAAATAAAACCCCCAGGACTGCAGTCAGTGACCAACCAAAACCAAAAAAAAAAAAAAGATTAAAACCACGACTCACCCGCATTAAAATTCAATCACATTTGCAGGGCTGTGATTGAGTTTCAAGAAAAAATCCTGAATTTGGCAAAAAAAATCCTGAAAAACAGAGTAAATTTTACCTAAAATGCTTAAAATCGGGCTGAAATTAAATAAAGTTGCGGAAATTTTGAAAATAAAAATTCCTGAAATCAGTTAAAATCTGGAAGAATCACACCCCTGCATTTGATTTTAAAAACATATCCAACAGGATCCAATGTCAATGCAGCAGAGACCAACTTCAAATCCCAACATTGATTGGTCACTAACTACAACCCCAAGGATCAACCCTCAAACCCCCAAAAACCAGAGTGCAGTGAGGAACCTCTAGTGAGGGGGTAAAACCCCAACTGTTAATGCAAAACCTTTCTATTTTGTTTTTCCTATTCCATTTCCAGATTCCTCAATAGAGGCTCCCATTTCTGTACATGGGTACCATAATTTTCTTTTCTAAAAGCAATTTGTTTTTCAACTTTTTCAATGAAAATAAACCATTCCTTAAAGTCAGGAAACATCAGTTTAACATCTTGTACCCTACACTTATAAATATATTTCTTTGCACAAATGAGAAGCATATTAATAAAGGAGGAATAACCACTGTATACTTCCTCATAAATTCCCAAGCATACTTTTGAATATGAAATGTTGATATGGATATTTAAGCTACTTATCCAAAAATTTAATTCTTCCCAAAATGAGAAGAGATTTCACATGACCACATCAAATGCTTGATAGTTTCTTTCTCTTTTCCACAAAAAGTACAAATATCATTATCTAGAAAACCAATTTTGTGAAGGAAATCGTTAAATGGAAGAATCCTATGTATAAATCTGAACTGAAAATAATGAGACCTTGTATCAATAGTGCATTTATAAGGTATTGAGTACACCTTTTTCCAGTCAATATTTATACAATCAGTCCCAGTCTCATTCTGTAACTCCACAGCCCACTTTTGTTGTGCTGCAGGAGTAATAGGTTTGTGGCTTTGATGCATCAATTGATATGCAAATGAGGTTGCTTTCTTAGCATTCCTCAGCTGAGTTAACAGGTACTTATCATGAATTCTAATAATTAGAATATTATTACACAATAATTAGTATTAAGAAATACCCCAAAACTGATTTCATATGAACTCTTAGATAGCTGTTTTTAGCTTTAAAGGAGCTTGTTCCGATTTTTGTCTATCGTGTTCTCTACTTGATATGAGAGCCTGACACTTGTACACACTGACTATTAAGTACTGTGGGAAACAGACTTGCGGTTTTGATGCTAGACGCGATAATGCATAGTGCAACGCCCTATTCATTACTGTGCTAATATTGATGGTTAACCACTAAAACGGTAGTTTTTTATCTATATCTTGAGAAAGAAATGGATTTGAAAGCTGAAATTTCACGACAACAATGAGAAAAATACGGCCTTTCATCTGATATCAAAATTTATACTACTTCCGGGTAATCCCAAAGACGATCGGAACAAGCCCCTTTAATATGCCAATTTCTGGAATTTTGGCGGCCATTTTGAAAAAACGCCCTCTAACGAGAGGTCCCCACATTTCCAGGGGTATGACATGCCAACTTAACAGCAACAGAACAGCATCAACTTCCGGCGTAATCCGAGTGCTAGTCTTATTCAAGACTTAACGGTAGGAGGGCGCTCTTACGCATATCGATCGGTCACACACAGACTTGACTTAAGCCTAGGCCTGGTCACGAATATTTAAATCTAAATGACCGTTATTGGAATTTACACTATTTTGCAGCGGGGTTAATCCACTAACCCCGACGGACTTTGAAGTCAATAATTTGTTCTTAAATTATCATGATATTACTCAGATGTATTGAACGAAGTCTTAAAAGTTGATTTTGCAATGTTACTGGGACCGAGGCTGCCGTAGAAAATACACGTAAGAATTCCCTAAATGACCGTTTGGAAATCCCCAATGCCCAAATCGAGCAGATCGTGTCCGACCCCACCTGCACATTTCCCAGAGGTTGGACCCAAAAATTCTTGTTCAGCAGCCTTGAAAGTACAAGAAAACACCTTCAAACCTTCATCCCCAAACTTCTAGAATGGGACTTTAATTTTGAACCATACTAATGCACCAAAATGTGTATTTTAATTGGCATTATACCGTAACACTAATAACTCAATTTCGGTAAAAATGGACGTACGCCCTTTTGCATATCAGCTCTTCATATACAATTTTGACACCAATGTGTTTTTCTAATATAGAATTTCACAAAGAAAAATCATGTGTGTCATTTTTTAGAATGTGTTCTTAGGTGTTTTATAAGGGAGGCAAAGTACAGAGGTAAACAATAAAAGTATTAAAATGGTTTTAAAATATATATTAATCTGTTTGGTTGCTCATAACGTTTCCAAAAAGGTATTGTTTTAGTACATTAGGCTCAAGACAGTTCAAGGTCATATTTTACAGAATGGTCCGATTTTGTTAAAACTGGTTTTAAATCGTTCAAAGGGTTGTACTGAATAAAAAAAATGTATATAGATTATGTGTTTCCCCTTTCAGAGTGAGACTTTACAGATATGGCTAGTGATCTCCCACAGACCCCGTTGACCCCGGCCATATTTGCCATTCTATATTATCATTAAAACGTCATTGACAATGCTATACTTGTATATTTTCGGCATTTGTACAGTGAGACGAACTATTTGGCAACATATGTAATAAAACAAACTGCTGAATCTGATTTTCACTCGTGTGACGGTGACCTTGAACCTGTATTGCATTATAACTCTTGAACTATAATCCTCAGATAGGGCAAACTATATTTTTCTGAAATCCTTGAAGGGTATTGAACATAATCATATACTTTAAGACAACTTTTGACCCTTTTCATATTTTGCACCCCTAGATACATCCAAGAACACACTTTACAAAATGACACCAATGATTTTTGGAATCTTTACCAATTACATATACAACCTTGGTTGCAAGATTGTATATGTAATTTTCAAAAAAAAAAAAAAATTCCACATGTACTATATTCTGTTGATACCACGTTTGTAGGGCGTTGTGTTACTTAAAGATGAAAATGGCGGGCAAAATCAGGGTCCATTTGTATATGATATAAATTATGCTTGGTGTCATGTGCATTATTTTCTATAATGTAAATAAGTATTTTAGTGAAATAATTTAACCAACATCTATAGCTTCAACCTGAACAAAATCCGAAATATCACTCTTAAAATAGTGTACACATAAAAGTATAGCAAATCGCGCACTTTAGCACTTTTTGATTTGCATACACAGGCTCACTTTGCTATACTACACCATACCTCCGGAACCGTATGTCAGATTTTGATCAAATAAAACATAAATATAGATTTAGATGAATTTACCTTTTGTTCCAAACACAATAAGAACAGATTCCTACCTTGGAATTTTTTAATTGGTAATTCATTCTTTGCCAATGAGTGACTGACTGCCAATCACTCGCTCATGAAAGGTAGACTACCATATGAAAATTCCTATTCCTATTATGTTTGGAACAAAAGTTACACTCACCTATATAGATATTACCAACACAAATTAATTTTATTAAAATTAACATTTTATAGATTACAAACTACAAATTCTAAAAATCTTATAATCGCATTTTCTTGCAAACCAGGTTTTGGCCAACTATTGTTGACTACAACAGCGAGTGGGCGTAGTAATTGATAAAAAAGAAAGAAGTATAGAAAGAAAGAAAAGAGAAAGAAAGAAAAACGTCCGCCAACACCCATTTACATGAAGGATGTTCCAAACGTCAATCATAATAATTGTATCTCGATTTGCGTCAGTAGTGAAGGACTACTCATTAAGATTTTTTGGGGGGATTCACCGGAAAATAGTCATTTAGACATCAGGCATCATGACGATCAGACGTTCTTTGGAAGCCCTAAGTTTCATTGGCCTCGTCATCTGTAGTTTTTCACCGCACAGTTATGGGCAGGAATCATGTGAGTTGAATGTTGTACATTACATCATAAATATTTTTGAACTTATTATATTTTAAAAATAAAACGATCGAAATATTATATTCGCTCCCAGAGTATATAAACATAGTGTTTATTAAGATTTATCAATATAGATCAAACCAGAACAGCAATACTCATGTATTTATTACTCAAGCAAGACTGACATTTTAGAAGGTAACGGTTGAAATCAATCTGAATGTGAGGACTGAGGAACGATCAGCATAGTGTGCACACTCTAAGCTCTATAAACATGATTATCTTGCTGTATATTTTTTCTTCCCTCAGACAAAAAAACTCTTCATGATTAAAAAAGTAGTGTATATGAGATATAAGTCCCCCGGGAGCCATAGTACAGGCTCTCTAGACGACGACATAAAGCGTGAAACTAATGTTGCTTGAAGAGTCACTATCGAGTGGACTATTTTTTTTACCGTTGTAGGTTACATAAACATATTAATTAGCGGGCAATAAAAACTTCGACACATTGTTGCTACTGTGTCGCCCTCTCATGTCCACATCACAGTCTAGGGTAGCGGCGAGGAGAAATGTACCTACAATAAAACTTGTGTTCAAAATCAGGAATACGTACAGGCTGTGGGGGCAGGAGATATTGTGCTCCGTACTCACAGTTCGCCTACAACGGTGAGGAATAGGGCCCTCGATGCTGGGAGTTGCCTCTGTCACGGATATTATTTCAAACTCGTTAATTTCCGTTGTCTGTGGTCCTGCCAACCATATCTTCCATTACACCGGCCCTCTTGCCATCCAATGTGAGATTTTCACTTAGACCTCGAGACTGTTCTTACGTGGACACCACGAAACGAAAGCTAATTGTGTTCCAGCCTTCATTTCAGAGTTTACAATGACCGTAATTCTTTCTATATAATGTCAGAAGGGTGCCTTATATGCATGTTCCTGGCAAATCTTGACGAAGCGAAACCCGCGCACCACGCTACCCTCAAGTAAAATGATCTATATGCCACATCTTGAAAAAAAAATGTTTCCAAATAAAACTTACCATTATCCCGGGTTTTACATCTTCAAGAAACCACTTCATTTTACATTAACATGCACATGCCCTTATCATTTTTACCCTAGATCTAAACAAAATACCGCACCAACTTGAATTGTTCAGATTTTCCTGTAGGAAACGTGAGTGATAATAATGCTGATCCATATCCCCTAACGCCCCATAGGAAAATGACTACTAGCTTGCCGATCGCTGCCATAAAGGCACAGCGTGTTTTTTTTTTTTGTCCTGCTTGTTTTTTTGTTGTTAATTCAGGGGCAATGGTTTCCCAATCACGGCAGGGATCCATTGAGTAATTTTTGAAAAGTAACAACCCAGTAATAGGACTAATGGCATGAAAAAAATGACATATTGAAAAGGACCCTTACTGAAATCACTTCACGAGTTTGAACACAATTTGGATGTTTACATTCTGAAAAACAGTTTAAAAACGGAAGAGTTCCAGGGGGAGGTGGCAGTTTGTGCCATTTCTGGAACACGGATGATGGACATATTAGCAGCATTTTACCAAAACTGAAAGCATGGTTGTCAGCAGCTCACAGACCATTGCTATGTTATGTGCTAATCCCGGCTAATCCATTTTACACACTTGGCCAGATCAAATTTACTAAAGCTAGGTACAATGCCTGAATACCGGGGTAGATAGTAACAGTGTCCGGCGTACTCTAGTACGGGAACCAATGGTGAAACAATTAGGGCAATCGATTCAGTTGACTCTTTACGGGCAACATTAGTTTCACGCTTTATCCGTTATCGTCTATGGAGCCCGGACTATGGCTCCACCGGACTATATCTGCTTTCACACCGGTTGAATGGTTTTGAATTTGGTAGCAAAACATGCTAGATAACTGTAAATTCTGTCAGGGATGTGAACACTGGCTTTTCTGTTCCAGAAATTGCACAAAAATGCCAAACTGCCTCCCCCAGTAAGTCTTCTTTTTTGTTTTTTTATTTTTTTATGTTTGTACAGAACGTAAACATCCAAAATGTTTTCAAACTGTGATTTCAGTACGGGTCATTTTCAGTATGTCAAATTTTTCATGCAATTATTTTCCCTTTTTAAAGGCTTCGGAATTAGGAATATATAAAACACTGTGTGGAAAAAAGCTAAGCTCAAAATCGAAGTATTCGTATAGAAAATAACAACTTTGTTATTTAAAATTCGGGATCCAGAACTTTTGTTTATACACTGTAGCCTATAGACACTTTGTATTACTACAAATAAATGTTTTACTGAATCTCGAAAGCTATTCATCTCAACTTGCAATTGAGGATTTAGGTGACTATTTTCACAAATTATACACCAAAAATCTGATATTTCGAAATCTCTGCGTCAGCGTGTCAAAACAAAAGCACAAGATCGGAATCAACTCAACTCGTGTGATTTTGAAAAAAAGGCTATTTCCCAAAGTTCAGTTGAGGTTATGAGCGAATGTTCGTATCACGCTGCCCCCTTGGCCCCTATATTGTTATTTAGCACATCATTTGGGGCACATGTGGTGCAGCGGATTAGCGCTCGCCTCATAAGCATAAGGTCCGTTGTCACCAATAGCCCCGTTGTCACCAATAGCTACCAATGTGTTGTGCACTTGGGCAAGGCACTTTACCTCGCTTGCCTCTCTCCACCAGGAGTATAAATGTGATGTCATCTGGGAAAACCCGCCACATGTCGCACAGGACAGTTTTGAAAAAATAAAGAAATACCTTAAAAATCTGTTATGTTGTACTTTATTTTTTGTCAGATTGTATTAGGCATAACTTTTGCAATTTTGATATGTGTATCATAGAAGAAAGAAGTAAAAAGTTATGGAAACTTTATATTTCAAACTTTGCAATGATAGTCAAAACTCAAAATATAAATTTTGCACCATGTGGCGGGTTTTCCCAGATCGCATCACAAATGGGTACCGGTGTAAAGAAAACGACTTATAACCAAGAGTCCTATAGGACGCTCCATTTTAAAACCAGGGGTCCTAGGACAATGAAACACAGAACTTAGTATCCGTCAGATTCTCAGATTTAAACCTTAGCGTCCGACGGACACTAAAACGACCGGACGCTCTAAAATATTGACACCGCAGATGCCTGGGGAATGCAAAACAGACTTGCTGTGCGGGCGGAGTGGTGAACCCCCAGAGCAACATTACATGAGGGAAAGTGGCCCAAACGCCAATGACAGAGATGGGCACTCCGTCTACGGGCGCACCATTTGCATTTTTTTACATCATATTCCCTCCAGAAAAGTCACCACCTAACGGAGACCAGATGTCACCATCTAGTCTTCGGAATAAAATTCAAATAGACCATGGCGTTTTTATGCTAATTAGTTTTGCCCCTTAACCCTAAAAGGCCGGGGGGGGGGGGTCGTTCCGCCCCTCGACATTTTTTGTCGTATATAACCTATTTGTTATTTTTTCACGCCGAAACTACATGACTTTTTTTTCAAGTCTTGCGCTCGATTTAAGACCATTTTGAACAAAATCGGACCTACGGTTATGACGCGGCGTTACGTAATCGCGCACTGCGTGCGAAGAAAAGCTATTTCCCATTGAAATTACACGGAACAGCAGAAATCCAGTTTTTTTGTGCTAATGATACAGTTAGACTGTTTTTCTTATTGATTTGATTTTACGTGTAGTAAGAGGATGTGTGCGCATACTTTGAAACATCTGCCAAAAAAAAAACAAAAACATGGAGAAAAACCGAATTTTGCGATTTTTTTTTTCGAATTTCACATTTTGCATGACGTCATCGTTTGACGTCACTGGGACATAATACAAGGTGTATTTGGACTTTTTTGGATCAATGACTCGGGAGGATCATAGCTATTGATACCACACATATGAGAGTCACTCAAGACGATTTCCGAGATACTAGGGGATCCGACCCCGGGGGTGATATTGGCCCAAAAAGCCCGGCTCTTTTAGGGTAAATCGTGACTCGGATTAACTTTTTTACAGGTTTATTTAGCCAATGTAAATGTATTTATGTTCTACTTTGTAATCCAAATTGTATGGAAGAAGTCATCGGGAATGTTTTTTTTCTATTTTTTTGCGGGCGAATTTGGTACGCGTCATATTTTTTACCGCCATTTTGAACCGGTAAGAAGTAAGATAGTCTGGCGTACTTCATAGTCCAGGAACAACGATAATAGAATATGGCACTCAATTCAGCTGACTCTTCAGGCAACATTAGTTGCACGCGTTACTCGTGTAGTCTATGGAGCCCGGACTGTGGCTCCCCTCGGACTATCTGCTTTCACCCCGGCAATCAATAAATTTTATTTTCCCTGTTATGTTGTAGTGACCAGAGTTTGCGTAAAAAAGAAACAATTGGCAAAGTGGTTTTCAGGTCATAGGGAGCCACCCCCGCACAAACAACATCACAAACACACCACACACACACACACACAAACCAACGGCCCAAAACCGTATACACTTAAGTGTTAATCACTTTTGTTATTCGCCTTAACACTTAAGTTGGGCAAGGTCTTCCTACATCCGTTGGTGGCACAAGGGGGGGGGGGTCCGTGGGTCCCCCAATCGGAAAAACAACTTTCCCGACGGAATTTTGCACGAAATTTATACCCACACATGCAGGGTCATAAGAACACTGCAACATTTGAGCAATAACGTTAGAATCCACAAAGGAACCTCAAAAGTGGGGCAAAAAAAGAACACAAATTAACAACGCCCTCGTTTCCACAAAGTATATATGTGCAATGAAAAAATGTGGTAATATGTGTTCCTAAAAGGTCCAATCTATCTATAATGAACACAAATGAGTCAATTTTTAAAATGTGATATTTTTGGTAGGGGCATTGTCAGCTGTGTAACTTTCCAAGTGGTTTGTACAGTGGCGTATGGAGATACGGCAAAAATGAAAGTGATTGCTATAAGCATATAAAGGGTTATTTTTAATATATTTATTGTTTTATATGAATAGTAAACACTTAACAGGAAAATATCTTAATTACGTGTTTTAATTAATATCTTTAACTGACACTCGGTTGGTTGTACAAAGGGGGTAGTCTTTAGGACCCAACCTAATTATCGAATTACGGGGGCGATAGATGAAATCTTTTCATGAAAAGAGGCGTATTCAAAAGGTACACCCCAATACAAAAATGTATATATATATATCGTCGCTGGCGGAAAAATACCTCAATATGTGCATGTGAACTATAAGAGCAAATCCTCACATGTAGTAAAAACCGATAACATGGAAAAACCCTAATATGTAAGATTTTCGGGGGAGACACCAAAATATGAATAATATTGCTGCAATGCATTGCACAAGAAAGGTTTTACTTCTAAATATATTTAGATAATTATTACTCTAGATTCTGAAATAAACTGCATTATGATTGACTATCATTTTAAAATTCAAACTCGAACACGATGTGACCGACGCACGTATGGGTTTTATCACTGGGGACCACTTTTTTGGGCGGAGGGTAGCCTACCGGGGCTACCGCTCTAATTAGCTTGGGTTTGACTACTTTTCAAGTAGTCATGTGTTGCAGAAATTATTCGTGCTGTTTATATCCTCTTAAATCTACATGTATGATAGTTTATGCAAATGTTGTGCAATTACGTCATATGATATGTCTTATAAGATAGGCCCAGCGAAAAAATGAACGTACATTTACAAAAGGATATTAATGTTCAAAAGGAGTAGAAATACAAAGCGATCACACTCACAAATGCTTACCGTCGTGAGCGGATTGACAATAAAACACGACGGCGGGTGGTAATCACTAAAATAAAAACATGCATAGAGGGCGTCGTCGTAACAGGACACAGGCGGTGCGGGCCAAGAAATCCCAAATTTAGGACATGGCCATAGGCTTAAACACGTAAAAACGAAATCATTGAAAGAAAAAATTATGAAATTAGATATATGTGTCAAGGAATAGTTTATTTGTAATTTTTTTACAGTTATTGCTGGTTAACAGCGTCTTTAAATCGGTATGAGTGCATTGAATTAAACGTATGTTAAAGGGGGATGGCCCGAATTAAGGGATATAGAGTTTTGATCTTGATAGCTCGGCCTCACCCCAAACCCCCATCTGTAAGTTTCGCACCAATATTTCAATCCATTTGGCAGAGTGGAACTAAAAACGTGATTTGTAAGCACATAGATTACTGTGTACAATTAATATTGGTCGACAAAATGGGCATATTTCGCTCATTTCAACTTCCAAACCAAATCCTATCCTTTGCCCTAATATTTCACAGGGTAATGAGAAAAATTGTAGCTTTCTTCTGATCCAAAATGGGATATTTCGAGTAAAATCTGGGGCTTCTGGGAACGAGGCTATTAGCGATCGGGCCAACCCTGGGTAAATCAAGAGCCATCAAGGGTACTATGCTGTGGGCTATGGGTACTATGCTGTGGATCACCGAAATGCCCCATTTAAAAGTGACCGGAGGAGATTTTTTTTTAGGTACGAATTCTCTAACAAATTTCACTCCATCAGTTGTAGACCACTACCGAGACTAAAATTTCGAAGGTTTATTGACCAAAAAGGTGGGGAAAAAAACCCGCAAACCTTGTTTGAACGTGCCTGCTATCGTAATTGATTCCCTATAGAAAAAACATGCTTGACTTTATGTCGTGCACGACAGGAAAACTACTACATTATATATTATGTACATAAAGACGGAGATTCAACCTTTGTCACTTCAGGGCTAATTTAAGTACATTGGTAAGCATTTCAAATATGTAAAAAAAAATCGGGGTTCGAGAAAATTGGGGCGCTTATTTCTGGAAATCTCCTTCTGTCTCTTTAGAATGTTTCATTTTGATGAATTTATAAACGTTTCAAAATCTTTCACTATCTAATCGGTTTGGAGCTGATGTAAATTGCTTTATGTAAGGAGGCTTAGAGAAAATCACACTTGCTGGATTTTAATTGGATCAGCCACCTTTGAATGAGGTTCTTAATTTTTTGCTGCATTATGTGATTGATCTGACTGAAATACGAAACTATTCTATATGGTGATGAAAAAGTGAGCATTACTTTTACAATTATTTACAGTGAGGCAGAAGTTTTATGGTTTTATGGTGTTACGTGGTCACTCAGAGCTTTTTTTTTTTTTCTGTTTACTGGGTTTCTTGCCAAGTTGAAAGCAACCTTTGTCCTGTGCGATGTGTGGGGGTGTGTGGACCTTCGACCTCGACTTGTCTTTGCTCAGGTTGGCGGTCCTTTTGGATTACCTGTATGCCAAACAACAGCTCCATAGGTCAAGTGCGTCAAACGCATAGTCGGGACAGACCATCTCATTTTTAGTAGAACTGGTGCATTTCCCCGTGTGTGACCTTTACCTAGAGGCGTTGTGACCTTTGATCTCATTTTTTTAGTAGTATAGATGATTGCAATTGCACACTTCTTATAAAAATGTGATGATTTACATTCATACGGGGTGGAATTGACAGGTAAGATGTCATGAAGTACCGAATGTTCTAAGTTTGATATGAATGGAAATAGTGCACTGGCGTGGATGAACATTTGTGGGTGACAGAAGTAAAATTTAAGAAAATAAAATGACAGTCATTGGGTGACAATGTTGCTGAAGTGGGAGCTTTAATTTGGGAAGGGCTTTATGATATTTAAAAACAAACTGTTATTGCATCACGGTGCGTAAAGTGTGGCCGAATCTGTTAAAATACTTAGTCCGTCGGCTGACAAATATCCTGAATTGCTTTCTTCAGTTCATGTGGTTGAGTCTGCAGTGGTCAATCTGTGGTGGGTAAGTCATAGCGTTGATGTTTTTACGAGTATGTGATAGAGTATGTTGATGGTCAAAATCTTCCCTTTAAAAAACCGTAAATGTAAGAGGGTATGAAGGCCCCTATCACCTGTGTGAAATTTTACGTCTTCATGTATGCCTCGGTAAGTATGTGCAAAAAAGTCCATAAGTACTTGACAAAAATCACAAAATGTAATCTTATTTCTTCCCTTCCCATACCTATTACATGGATATTTCCCTGGATATTTCCGCTTGACTTGGCCTTTCCTTTTTAAAGGAATTTTATTAATATGTCGTTGGGCAGAAAAGGAAAAGCCTCATTGTGCATTTGCCCCTAAGGAAAAACCTCATAATGTGCATTTCGGAACACTGACAAAAACGGCCCTGTTGGAGACACCATGGTCGTTTTGCAAAGTATCGCAAAATACTAAATGATCTTACATACTCTTTAACCATCACCTCATCATTCCACCAACTTAATTTGACCAGACATGGACAATAGGTTGGTTTGGTCCAGTTACCCGATAGTTGGACATATGAGGGTTGATGTGACCTTTTCAAATTACATATGAGGTTTTTTCCGGCCAGCGACGATATGTGGTTTTGCATTGACCTCTGGAGTTACATACGAGTCAGAAGAAAAGTATATCGTTTAGTCGTAAAGATGGCAAAAATGTAGTTGCGGGTCACTAGGACTCCGCCTTGTCCATTAAGTGTTATTTTTTAGCTCACAGTGTCTTGAGAAAAACCCCAAAAAAATCCGCTTTTCACGCGCACGGGAAATATAGCCCCGTGGACCAATCAACAACCAATCAAATCCAACCTGCCAAACACCCAAACCCAACCAAAAACCACTTTAAGTCCACCTAGATGTTGCATAACCTACTTGATAGTTTTGGGTCAGCCCACCAGAATAAACTTATGACGTTAGTTTTACAATTCTCAAAGAGATGCGTTACTAGACACTGTTTACATATCGCTTGAGAAATAGGATTTTCACGATATTTGAGATTGTCAAATGTTAGTTTTAGTACATAACCAAATCATCCCTTAAAGGGATTACAAGCGATTTGCTAATCCGAAACAATCGAAAAATCCATCAAAATTCATATTTGTGTATTTTTGTTACTAGCACGGGATATGCAAGTAACCTGCCAAGTGGTTGCTTGAAATCCGTGGTATTAAGACAATGCAGTACTTTTTATCTGATTCGAATTTCTATACGTTGCGTATCAAAATTCCGATTGAGATCAAAAAGCCTTTCTGGTGAAATCCAGATTTTAGGCGTGATATTGGTCACCATGGATCAATCCAGTTGACCTCAAAAACAAACTTATTGATCTTTGTTTATTTCTGTGCTTAGGTGTAAACCCACAATCAGCTGTGTGTAGATTTTAGACGTCATGCTGTATGTCTATTTGGCGGGAGACGGTATGACATTTCCTCAATACTTCATTTTTTCACTATTTGTGGTTTTGTTTTCACAATAAAGCAGTTAAGGAATTGTACACACTTATCCCTGATTTATCAGTTAAAACAAATGCATTTCTGCATTTTTCGATTCTCTACAATATCGCGGCTAATCCTTTAACGAAGGTAATCTTTTTTCAATTAAAAAAGAATGAAAATCATGTTTGGTGTTTCAAGCGATATCCGATGCATGAAGAACGTCTAGTCTACAAATTTTCTATGTTTGAATCCAGGTTTTTTTCCCTAAATTTTAAAAATTAAAAAACACAATAATATTAAAAAAAACACACACACACATGGAAAAAAGGAAGTAGAAAAGAAATTAGCCAACACCCTGTGAACGCAATCATTAAATGATACAAGATACGCGTGTTTTAAATAGAGCACATTTTGATGGGATAGCATTAACTGAAAGGATGTTCCCAATGTAATCGTGATAATTTGTTCTTGATTTAAATACCAGTATGTAGCTCTTTTGATATTCATCATTAATCTTGAACATCTGTCATCTCTTCAATTATCTGAACACCTGGCATGATGACGGCAAGACGGTCCCTTGGGATCCTTGTTTTCATTTCCTTGATCATCTCTAGTTTTTCATCGTACATTTACGGGCAGGAATCACGGAGTAGACTAAGTGAAAATTAATTGATCAATTTAGAAGTTTCACCAGGGTAGATTTTATGTATCGAGGCCCGTATCTTTTGATCGCCATTTGAAGAACAAATCAAATAGTAAAAGTATAACTAAAAATACAGGCATAAATTAGTTTTTGTTTTTCGTGGAACCTACATCAAGAGATTCATATTTATTGTGTGTTTTTAATTTCATGTTTCCTTCAAAAATCATATAGTTTTTGAGAATGAAAAAGCTAAAAGATTCTATCTTTACCTTTTTTTGTGAGAAGATATCAAGTGGTATCGTTTATTACTACCCAGAACAGGTACTCGGTTAAATAATAACACCAGCAGAATTGACATTTTGGACGTAACGCGTCATCGTTTCTTGTAATCAAACTATAATTTAAGCAAGAAGCTACTTTAATATGCCATGGTAACTATCGCATTATTTTTCAATACTCTAAGCTATTTGAAACGATCCTTTCATTGCTGTGCTGTCGTTATTTCTTACCGGTCATA